>JAAAKQ030071546.1:0-15414 GCA_010016005.3 Zanna intricata | reverse complement strand
GGGCAGGGTAATCTGCTGCCACGACACTCCGCGGCGACTGAGTTATGCCTAACGGTGGGTCCAGTTGCCCCGGCGGTTTAAAAAAAAAAAAAAAAAATAGTTACAATTCATCACAATTACTTATTATTATTATTATTATTGGCTAATTAGTTCTTGTTGTTACTGAATAGATTGCAATGTTCCTATTCAACGAAGAGAACAAAGTAAGTCTAAAATAATTTTAAATACTTCGCCATGATACAAAAAGATGACAACGTTGTTTTAAAAACGTTACCTAGAATAATATTTTCAGGTAACTTAATAATAACAACGATTTTTTAAACAAAGGAATTATAACTTTATTCCTATTTTTACAGTCAGAAATATTATTTATTTTTTACAAATGTAATGAAAATAATTTACATTCTCATTTACAAAATCAAAGCAAAATTATACCAAGTAAATTACCAAACTCTGTACCGATTCCGTATATAACTACATTACAGTCAATATTCGTTTCATGGTTCAGTACACATCGCTACCGTAATGTCATCTTGCCGACTACGTTTCTTGGTAATTAAGTTTATGTCTAATTTAAACTAATATAAATTA
Organism: Zanna intricata; assembly: GCA_010016005.3. Taxonomy (NCBI): domain Eukaryota; kingdom Metazoa; phylum Arthropoda; class Insecta; order Hemiptera; family Fulgoridae; genus Zanna; species Zanna intricata. The sequence goes on along the minus strand of JAAAKQ030071546.1, from coordinate 14,823 downwards.
TGAAATAAATTATAAATACGACTCTACATATTAACTGACCAAATGAGCAATAATATAACTCAATTATACTACTTTTCTTTAACAAAATAACACATACCTATAAAGAAATTACGGTCTATATAGTAAAATATTAAATAAAATATACTAAATTAATTGATAAAAATGATTGAAATAAGTTCAATATGTTAAAAATAAAATATTAAATAAAGTTAAAATATAAAGAAAAGAACTGTACACTTTTTTTTTAACAAAGAACTACGTCATGTTTCCGCTACTACAAATACTGTTACAGAAATATAGTTCACAGATTTTATTTAAATAAGAATGCATACCACGGTAAAATTGTAATTACACTGGGTTTACAGTTGTAGTAAACAAATTTTTTCGAATCTTAATCATCAGAAAATTTAAGGGTAAGTCATCGCACTGTTTTATAGTCTTCCACTTTTCCGGAAATATATACTATCACATACAGAACGATAAAAAAAAAATTGAAAAAATAATTTGTGGTAATTTGTAGTAAAAAAGAAATATAATAACTCTGAGGATGAAATTTAAAAAAAAAATTTATTTCGATTTGAACTGATAAAAGAAACTTCAAATCAGTGGTAATTTATCTATTTCACTAAATTTCACAATATTTAGAAATAAAAGAAAAATTGATACAACTAATTTATATGCGAACGAATTCTATTTACTTCAATTAATGAACTTTTAACGTAAAAACAGGACAATTTTTCAGACACTAATAATACTGTATAAATTTCTAACGTGATATGATTCATATATGTACAAAGTGCACTTCGTTCAGAAAAAAGAGTCCACACGTTTCCGTACACAACTCTTACATATAATGAAATCAAAGTATAGAGACCAGGCGAAAAGTTGAGCCAAACGAAAAGAAATGAAAAACAAATTTTCAATAAAAGAAAAAAAAACTTCATTCTTCGTAAAGTACTGTCAAGTACTACTGAAGAAAAAAGCGAAAAATGTACAATGTTGTGAGGCAATGTACGTGTAATATTCAACTAAAATATAACATGGACGATAGTAGAATATTATTAAAAATATTTTCAGCTTACCATATACGTTAACTTAATAACCAATTTATTTCTGCCATATAATTACCTGAAACAATACAAATTAATCATGATTACAATACTGTACCATAATTTAACGCTACATGTAAAATATGATTTTGGTTAATGTAACTAAGATACTAATTAAAGAAAAAAAAACTTTTGTACAATGAAAATAGTACGCGAAATTATTTAAAAAAAAACTTATTTAGAAAATTTATCATGTTAACAAGCGAATAATAACGAATGACCAAGGTTTAACGTAACTTTTACATTAATTTAATAAATTAAAACGTTATTATTAAAGTAATAATAAATAAATAACGATTAAATAAGCTAATAAGATTATTAGTTATTAATAAAATTTATAAATTAATACTTCAATTCGGTAGATGCAACAAATAAAAAAACAAATTACATTTTCAAAAAATAATAAAATATTTCGAAAATTAAAGTGAAAATAAATTAAAAAAAAAACACTTACGTAACGTTCTCAGTTTTCATTTTATTGGTGTGAACGTACACAAGTAAACAGCAGTTTTGATTGTACAACACTATAACGTTGTTATGAATTTATAAAAAAAATTGTAGGAACAAACACATTGCGATCAGACTGTACTTAAACGAGACAAAATAGGTTACAATCGAGACTTTTTATAATTCATAAAATAGTTTCAAATCTATGTCTATAAAGTTTCTCCATGATTTTTTTCAATTTCAAATTGATATAACCGAAATCAAATAAATAAATGCACTGATAAATGTACCATAATCAGTTGCACTGATCAAATAGTATCACATTTATTACAAAACGCCTTTCAGATTCCGGAACGCACGTCTTTTGTAAGTAACATCATGGACGTTTTAAAAATCGGTTAACGTAATATGTACTTGGCAGAATATGGTAAATAAGAATTAAATGAACAACAATATAAATACGAAATTATTATCGTTATCTGATATTGATTAGATATTTGATACTATTTAAATTTAATTCGTAACTAGAAAAAGAGTAAATAAAAAAAGAGTAAATAAAAATTGTTAATTTTCGCTGATAGTTAAGTTTCACTTCGTTTAGTGCATTTGTGAAAAATGTTCTGGAAAAATAAACTTCTAAAATTTCTACTAAGAGAAAATCTATCGGTTTAAGATCTTGACAACCAATAATATTTGTCAAGTGTTGACAAAGAATTATTTTTTATACAGGTATTTTTTCAAATAACATACATTAAACGTGTTTTTACTGATGGTTTTTTCAACCAACAAGCATGGAATTTTAACGTTTTCGAGGCCTTAAAAAGCAATGGGTAGGTTCTTCGGAGAATAACTTTCAAAGAAATTTTTTCTGAGCGAATTAAGTTAAAATGATAATTATACCGTGCAGGTTCCGTTCCATCACAAGGCTTTCCGCAGACGCAGCTTATAGTGTACCACGGCTTCCGGGAGAAATATTGCCAGTCAGTATTTGAAAGTCATTAGGATGACAATGAATTTCTCTACAGAATTTATTTAGCTTTAACTGTGACTGCTTTAAGTTAAAACGAAAATCTAAGACAAAACAGAAGCTGGAGTATGAATCCTGTAGAGGAAAACTGAGACAATCTGTGTTTTCTTTTTTCCAAAAATTTGATCGACGTTGAAGAAGCTGTTCTTTAACCTAGATGCAGATGTTACTTAACCTAAAAGTTGTTTCACATCCCGAAGAACATCTGTGATCAATCGCAATTTTGATTTTTTTACTTTGGCATTCTTATGAAATTTCTTTCAAAAATAATGAATTTATTTTAGCTGGGACTGAAGTCTGGGGATTGAAACTTGTTTCTCACACTAGGACTTATACTCCAAAAAAGTTTTCACAATCACACACTTACAACAGAAAAGGATAAAAACCGTCACAACACAAAAGGAATGGGTACATGTAACACTATTCTATGACAAAGTTACTTCAACCGTTATGTGTAGATAATCTCGAGTATGATATTGGCATCTGACCAATAAAGTTACTTAAAATATAGCTATATATATATATATATATATATACATTCTAAGATTTGATTCGTTTTTCAAATACTTGTAATAACAGAAGGAGGTAAAAATGTAATAAATGTAACTGAAATATACAAAATTAATTATAACATAAAAAATTAATAATTATTAAGATAATAATATATATTTGCTTTTATCTACCCATCAAATATGGTTTTATGAAAACGGAAAATATCAGAGCATAAAATAACGTAGATAGGAAATTGAATTTAACCGAATGTTTGGTTGTAAAAGCTTACTGAATACACTTTAATCATGATGACAAAACTTAATTAATAATAGTGAAATATACTATGAAAACCTTTTGAAATATATTTCAACGAATAAATAGGTTATCTTGCATTCAATTAATACAATTTTCAGTATCAAAGTGTAATATAGCCCATATAGAAGAGTTATTAACCACCGAATAACGCATATACATATACTCCTGAATATATATATATATATATATATATATATATATATTTATATACACTTGTAAAAAAAGATTAAATCTCAGTAACTTGATTCAATTATAAATTTAATCGCTTTGTAATCTTCTAAATTTACTATAATAAGTACAATTATTGAATCAAGTATTTTATTGCAAGGATAACTTCATTTAAATTCACATTCTTAGAATGAGCCAATCGGGACTGGCACATCATCATCGACTGATTGGCGTCAATATTATTTTAACTATGATACTTCCAATATTTATCCCACGATTTAGATTTAAAATTATGTATTATAATATTAGTTAAAATTTACAAAATAAACTTTTTGTCAAGAAATAAAATTTTATTTTTATAGTAAAAATAAAATTTAGTTTTATCACAGTAGACTATTTCAACACATCCTTCATCAACTGTCGTTAAATCCATATAGTTAAAAAAGAAAAAAAATGGGATGCTTGAAAGTCGTTCAAAGGCAAGAGATGGGGCTTGTAGGACACAACTGAGGACATTCTTAGTTTTCCGCATCTCCCTTAGGAGCATACACCTCTCTCTTTTCTGTTAGCCTCTGAAACCACCGTAAGATATTACGTTAGGGGATGATAGTATTAATGTAAATGAAGTATAGTCTTGTACAATCTCAGGTCGACCATTTCTGAGATGTGTGGTTAATTGAAACGTAACCACCAAAGAACGCAGGTATCTACAGCTAGTTTCAATCAGACACAATTCTAACTATATTTCCGGCAATCGTTTAATCGATCAAGTATTTCAATTTGTTGAGAATGATCCAAAGAAAATTCCATATGGCAAATCAAACATTACTTTTTGAAAAGAAAAACTGCATAGGAAACAAAGCCAAGCTGGATAATTATTAGAAAAAGTCAACTAAACGATTAGAAAGTTTTACATGTGTTATGGTTATTTTTGGAACTGACATACGAATACAAACTAGGCTGAACATTCAATTCTGGACGGTATACTGGAAAAAAAAGCCATGATAAGTAACAGAAAATAAAGTGAAAATGCACGATATTAAAATATCTAGCATATATTTATCCAAACATATAAAATCTTTAAAGCCAAGACAATAGGCTTCTTAAACGAGTGTATTATATTTTATACGAATATTTACATATACAAAAACTGTTTGCAAGAAAGTTGATGAGACTGTTCACAATTGATCAAAAAGCGTGAAGCGATCAGAAGTGTAATATAAATTTCTAACCACTAATTCCGGTTGTTTAAAAAAATCAAGAGGAATTTTGGGCGTCATTTAATGACAGTCGATGAACATTTACATACCGATGTAAAACCGAACAACTATTAAAGTGGGTCGTAAATGAAAAACGTGTTCTAAAAAATTATGAAAACCATTTCATCGGCAGAAAATTCTTTTGGGATGTTCATGGTGTAATCTTTATCGACTTTCCTACAGAAGGGTAAAAAAATAACCGGGCAATATTAAAACGTTCTTTTTCATCAAGATTATGTACCAATGCAGTCTTCTTTAACAGAAAAATTGTTTGAATCCAGTTTTAAGGTTATTTCACATAGATTTCACATCCCCTACTCACCAGATTTAGCATTCAGAACTATAATCTGTTTCTATACATCGATAAGTGGTTTGTTGGAAAGAGATTTGCGCGAAATTGTTGTCGAGGAAATATCTACAAATCAAACAAAAGGATGATATCGAAAACCTTGACCATCGTTGCTCAAGAGCAACCTTGAGCGTCGACTTGAAAGATTATACTGAAAAATAAAATTCAATTTTTTCCAAAAAATAACTGAATCTTATCTTTTGTTAATGAACTTGTCAAACGTTTTTGTGTGCTTACACGCGTGTGTGTTTCTGTTTATGTACATGTGAGTATATAAATATACATATAAAATAGTTTTTATGTCAAGAGTAATTCTTTGAAAATGAATTTTTGGCAGTAAAAAAAAAATCATCATATCCTAATAATTTTAATAGTAAGTAAATGATGCTCTTAAATCGCAATTGATGGTACAGCAAAACAAAATAACCTATTTATTTAACTAACGATGCAGCTACTTATTACAGTTAACTAATTTATTTTTACATTCGTTAATGTTTTCTTAATATAACCCAAGGAAATGAATAAAACTTAAAATAAAAAAATTCATAAATAAATCAAATTAATATTATTGAATAAACTGGGGATAAAAAGACAAAAAATAATACTTAAAATTAATATAACATTGAATTACATGTTTCTTTTACTTTTACAGGATAAAGATTTTCTCATATATGTTTAGTATTAAGATATAACAATGAAAAAGAAAAAATGTAATTTATAATAAAGGTAAAAACTTTCAAGAAAAAACTCAAATAAGGATTAACTCGGACAATAGAATTTATTTCTTTGTTGTTTTTTTCTTTTGAAATTGAACTAGTAAACTTCATAAATAACAGAAAAGATTCCTTAGGAAAACAGATTAACAATATATCAAAAGAAAACATTTTAAATAATAATAACTTAATAATGTACTTAGTTTTTTGTCTTGAATATTTTTTTTGCTTCAATACATTATTTCATTCAAAGTATCATTTGCTAGACCATTCGGAAATATTATATTAGTTTATAAGCAATAAATAGAGCAAAGGTTCAGAATTTTTTGCGTTTTATTTGCGAGTTAAATAAATTCAGATCAAACTATAAAATAGTAAAATAAAGGGTACCCTTCCTTCAGATTTCGAAGAAAATTTTAATAAAATGAGATCGTTTAAATTAACTAGTAAATCATTGCGGAATAGATTTTTTTTTTTCTGCTTTTTTAAAGTGAGTCATTAAGACATTACAGTCATAAAGACATTAGAGACATAGGGTCATTAAGAAATTGGCGAAGATATTCAGAAAAACTTTTGTCTGAATAAGGCGATCAGACTCTCAAAATTACTGAAATTAAATCTCCCTGCTCTACAAAGATGCAAATTAGTTTAAAAACCGTTTAGAATAAAAGACTTCGAATTTTTTTTAAAAGAATTTTCTAATAAAGAAATTCTGTAAGGATATAAGTTACCAAAAAGTCAGTAAATATTTATCTGAAGATCTATATCTTGTGGTGTTCTGCCTGCTGGCAGGTTCGTGGCACTACTGTTGCCTCTATCTGTTTCTGTTTCATACTTTTTTCATCATCTCATCATAACCTTCACTATCCTTTATGACATTTATTAACTTCACTGTCTTCCTTCTTCTTCTTTTTCACCTTTAACGGAATTTTATTTATTATTTCTTTCCCCTAATTATGTGTCCAGTTTCCTATTTTCCTGATATTCGCCAATATTGTTCGACCTTCATTTATTCTTCTTAATACTTCTACGTTACTTAAGCTGTCCACCCATTTTATCTTCTAAATCCTCCTCCAGACCTACATCTGAAAAGCCTCGCGATCTATCTTGGAAGATAACATTTGAAATAATCTTTAAAAAATATAAGGACACATATACCAAGTCGAGTAAAAAATAATCTTATTAAAAGAGAATTACCAGATTCATCGTTAACTTCTAATTTTAATCAAAATCATTATAAACATTTTTAAGGGAAGATTTAAATAAAATCTTATTCTTCATCAGGATCTGAAATTTTTAACAAATCAGACCATAAAAATCGTTAAATCCAAAAAAAAAACGTACAAAATTATAAAGAGCTTTGATTTTTTTTCTGTATCGGTAATTAGACCTCTGTTATTATTTCTCAAAAATATAATATTTTATTTTATACAAGTTTTTCATTTTAAGTGTGCCAACATCGAGAGATTTTGTAAAATAGAAAAGTCACAAAGAACTTTAAGTGGAGTATATTCTCTTAATTTTTAAGTGCATTAAACATATTCTATTGGCCTGTTTTAAATCTCGTTCATTTTTCTATTATGGTGGCCAATCAATTTTATAAAAATTGAAATATCCAATTTTTATATTCTGAAAAGGTTTTGAATTTAAATCTTATTATTATTATTTTTTTTAATAACTTATTTCAAGAACAGAAAAGGATTTAAACAATTGGAAATTAACTTATATATAATGTATATCCTAATTAAATTATTGCACCATAATTTTAATAACAGTAAAAATTAGCAGTTCAATCCAGATTTAAATCTCATCATTCAGAGATTTAAATCTAAATATACAGATCTAAATTTCACCGATAATTAGTGTTTTGATTAGGACTAATAATAATAATACTAGATAAGCAAAACTAAATTGTTATTCCACTAACTGATGACTAAGTTTGTCTGACATAACTAGCCTATATTGTTTGTCAAATACAAACTACAGCGTGCCCATCATTACGCGCCTTCTTGATTTAATACATACAAAATGTAGTAGCAAGTTAACCAGTCACGTCAGAGCGTATATATATATATACATATGTAAAATGTAAGTTACTAAAAACATTCGAACTCCAGCAAAAGCTCAAGCCTATTCTCCGTTAGATTTAATAATTTTATAAAAAATGTTTATTATTTCTAAAATTGTAAATCTTTGCCATGAAGTATTTTTTGGTAATAATAAAATAATAATAATAATAATAATTTTGCATAACGGTAATATAATTACATTACTACATATTATTAAAAATATTTTAATTTAAAGTAATTTGATTTTAATTATGTTAACAAATTTTTGTTTTAAAACTGAGTCCACTTTTTCAAATTTATTTTGTAAACACGTTGACTACAGGGAAAAAATAAAAAATGATGTTATCAATAATTAGCAAACGATCATATATTTAATAGTAGACTAAAAAAATACGATGCCGCAATAGAGGAAACATAATCATACGGATATCATAGAAAAACGTTAGATTTGAGGACGGAGTAAAAAATTAAATACTGAAGTATTATATGCGTTATCGCTAAGAAATTGACTAGAAATTGTGGGAGATGCGAGAATAGGTTACGTCAAGAGTGGAGTGGAGAGGAGAATATTAGTTAATGAATTTGATCGAAATCCCCAACACAGCGCTCTCCTATATCTCTGTCTAACGTAACTGAAATTGTATGATTTTTATTTTTTATTAAATATATTTTTTAAACGGCCAGGAATTCGTTTTTATATCTTGAGGTAAAACAATCATCTCAAAAATTTTATAATCTAACTAGTAGACCATTCAGATAGACAAAATTATTCAGATATATTTACTTAAACGATTAATCTCTGTAAGAACCTATCTTTATTTCTGTAAAGAATTTTTATTAAAAAAAAATGTTATAATTAAAAATAATTATTCATATACTTGATTAACATATCCGTAAGTAACCAAAATTAAACAACTCGTTAGTAAATTTAAAGTAATTTAAAATTATTTTGTAGACAAATTATATACTTAGCTCGATATCGATTCATTATGAACTAAAAGGCGAAGCCAAGTTACTCGTACACTCAGTTACAGACAACTTGGAGAAATCTGATTTCCTTCACTCCGTAAAGGATTACCTGTAAAGTGGCTTCCTTTAAGTGTTTCCATCAATTATTCAAGCGACGGCTCGAAAACATAGAGATGCTGTAACGAACTACTCAGCCAGCTAGGAGCGCTGTAGCTTGTTCATTCGCTAACACCGGTTAGTTCCCGGATGATTACACAACGCCCTCTTCAACCCTTTTCACTTATAATCTGCCATCGACCACGCTTCTCTTTCAATATATAAGCTAAATATTTTCATCATTAGTTTGTAATCCACGCCTCCGTAGCTGTGAATATCGTTCAAAACCTCGTTATAAACAGAAATAAACATTAAAAACAAAATTTTAATTCTCTTCCCTCATTTTTTTCATTAAAATGAATTCAGCTGTAAAAAAAGTACCCCGCTTCTAGTATATAGCTTTAAAGCTGAAATTTAAAAAGAAATAACAAATCAAACTAAATTCAACAACCAATCTGCTAAAATAAAAGCCACAAGCGAACAAGTTAAAAATAAAACTTAAAACAAAAAAAACTCCTAATGTAAATAATTAGCAAATTTCTGTTTATGACGTATCATTGTATTATAATTGATTGAGAAAAACTGAATAAACCCTATATATTTAGAAATAGAAAAGCTTAGCAAAATTTTCTCCAGTTTAAAGAACCACTTTATAGATATTATTTTATAAATTAAATAATTTCTCTAATTTAATAAGCACGAGTATCTGGAATAAATATCCTAACACTAAAGAGAAACTGGTGTAAATTTTAATCGATAATAAATTCGTCGACGGAACATTTTTTGAATCTATTTAAAATGATACTGAACAATTTTCGAGTTATATTAAAATATTCTTGATTTTTAATACAGAAAAAATTATTCAAACGAATAAATTTATATTCAAAGGGACTGTTTTATATTCGGGCAAATAAGTTATGAAGATAAGATCAAGAACAAGGCTAAACAATATACAAAATATCAAAAATTGCCAGTTCGGTTTATCTAACAAAAATCTAATTTAATTTTAACTATAAAAAAAATCGGTAATCTCAGAAAAAACTTTAACATACCAAACGTCATGATGTGGATTACCACATACATCCTTTAAAAAAGTACAAACATTGAATTTTATACAACGTAACGTATTCATTTTAAAATTAATATAACGTAAATTATAACAAAAATACAAGATAGACGTGGTGAAAAAATGTTTTCAAATTATATCAATTCTTAACAGGTTCATAGTTCACAAGTTAAAAATTCAAGACTCTGCCAAAACAATTAGTTTTTGGCACTTACCAACTTATCGACAGTAAACCCGGGTATCATTATGTGTTTTAGATACTTTTTTTTTCTTACCTCCGGAACCACCGTTAGGTTATATATTCAGAGAATGAGATGAACGAATTGTAGCGTGTGTGAAAAATGCCATGCCTGACCGGGATTCGAACTCGGGACCCGGTTTTAGATACTAGTTAATGAGATTGTACAAGACTACACTTCATTCGCATTCATACATATCATCCTCATTCATCCTCTGAAGGTAATACCTTACGGTAGTTCTGGAGGATAAACAGAAAAAGATAGATACTAATTAATAGGAGTAACAAGTCATCCTGGCCCGGTAGGTATTCTGTAGCTCTCTTCAAGCCTTGTTTCAAAAAAGATACGCATTAAATTGCTGGAGTTTCAAGAAGGTCACACGATTCGATCGATAAAAATTTAAATACTGTAATACAAAGATAAGCTCGCGCTATCGAGCTAGAGTTACCACGATCAGTGTCAGTACTGAATGTTAGAAAGAATAATAATCAACTTAGACATTTTATTTCTCTCGCCTAGGGTTGTTTTAATGGCAATTATCTCTCCCCAGGTTTAGTTTTTATCCGATAATTATATTCGGTTAAGTTAATTCTTAAATAACAACGAATCAAATTTCGATCTCCGAAGTTAATAATTTTTTAAAAACCGCTTAATAAAACAGTAATTACTAAAAATTATTAAAAAAAAAAAAGTTTGCGAATGTTTTAAATTGCAATATAAAATCCGATAAAGTTTTTTTCCTGACGTAATCGAAAAACAAGGACGTAGAAAGGCGAGGTCATAATCATCAATATAGAAAGAAGCTGCTATTTTCCGGACCACCCTCTTCAATTAGATTCAAGTTGATGGATGAGTTGAAATGACTGAGCTTAGTTTTTAGAAGTACCCGTTTTCCAATTAACAGTTTACACAAATTAATTGAACATCAAAGTATATGCTATCAAGTGATAATAATGATATCATTTAACCAACTCCTTCATTTTTTTCTAGTTAAAGAAAACCTAGACTATTAATAATAATAAAAATAATAGCTAACAATAACATTAATGAATTTGCTATCATATTGTATATATGACATATTATAAAAAAAATAATTAATGATTAAATTATAAGGGGTTCCTTTATTTAAATTCGGTAAAAAATTATTACTTAATTAAAAAAAAGATCTATTTACCAATTTCATGCAATATATATAATAAATATATCAAAAAATGTTAAAACACAAATAGTAATAACTATCCATAAATATTAATTAACTTGGAATCGGCAGCATCCCAAGTTCAAATACAATAAATGTACTGAGATAACAAAAACAATGGATGTCCGATCTGATTAAATGCGACAGCAATTTAATTTATATTTGTATTATTATTAAATTAATCAAAATATTCCTACGTATGTTTCTAACGATGTACATTTAAAACTTAAGAATTACGCCTAATATGTAAATTATTCCTTAACTACTGTTATACTGAATCGCACGAGTATAATTTTTCGAAGAGGCAGTTCCATTTCCGGATGACCGGTAAGCCAGTAAGTCTTATTTAAATATATTCTATAGAACATATTTCCTTATAAAGTTATTTTTTATATTTTTATATTTTGAGCCTCTGACTAAATCATGTAATGTGCGAATAAAATTTACCAAAAAGATTTAATTTAGCTTTGGTACAATCTTTTATTTATAAAAAATTGTAAATTGAAGTTAACGATCGATAACAAAATTGTATAGTATAATTTTCATAAGTAAAAGAGGGATAAAATTTTCGTCGATATGAAAACGTTATTAAAGTATGGTAATCCTTACATAACTTTTAAATAGTTTTAACATAAACAAATTTAATAAAAACACTTGCTTTGAAATTACCTACTTTTTGATATGAGGTCACCACATCTCAGGCCCGCAGGAAACCTGCTATACGGATATTCTTAACAGATATGGTAAAGTTATGACATTATTTTAATGAGATTTGAAATACAATTATATTAATAACTTTCAGACTTCGACCATCATAACGATAGTGGCGGCCATTTATTATTCTATATAGGTGAATTATTAGGTGGCTTGTAGTACACTCCAAATTACCACGGTTTCGTGAAAGGAGGATATCCAAAATTTTATATTTTAGTATTTAATTTTTGAGCAGTTATTTAAGAACTACCAACTGTATAGTCCACTTTTGAAAATAGATCTGAAAAATATTAAATGGCAACTCCCGTTTTGGTAAGCCGAAGTTTTTTTTTTATGCCAAAACATTTTTCTTTTGAATGCCTTTCAAAATTATGTATTATAATTTTAATTTTCCCATTTAAAATTTCTGCGTTACCTCTCATGGGGCTTTAGGGAATATTTGTACTTTAAATAACACCCTATCTCTTTTTTCTATTTAGCCTCCGCAACTATTCAGAGAAAATGAGTTTTCAGAAACTCAATTTTAGTGTCTAGTTACAGACTGTCTCGAGCTACACTAAAGTAGCGTACCTGAATTATATCTACATCCGCTTATCAATATGAATTATTCTCTCTTTTTCTGTTAGCCTCCGGAACTACCGTAAGGTATTACTTCAGAGGATGAATAAGGATGATATGTATCAATGTGAATAAAGTGTCTTCTACACTTCATTCGAGCACTTCCTGAGAAGTGGGGTTAATTGAAATCCAATCACCAACGAACACTGGTATCCACGATCAAGTATTCAAATCCGTATAACAGTAACTACTTTTACTAAGATTTGAACCTTAGAACTTTTGACTTCGAAATCAGCTTATTTGCGATGTTAATTATCAACTTAAATATAAATAAACTTATTTAAAATTGTAAATAATTACACTAAGATGCGATACATTTTAATTACATTTTGCAATTCATATAAAATTAAAACAAAACTCTTTTTATTTCAGTAACTTTGTTTATTTGTGCTCATTATTTCAATTTCTATAATAGCATTACGGAAGAAGGACATGACATCGTTTTAACGAAACTTGAAGAATGAATTTATATTAACTCGCATGATAATTTACAGAATTATTTTGTGATATCTGCTTCTTGAGATATTTACCAATGTAGTCACCATCTTTTTTACGAAAAATCTAAAAAAAAAAATGTAATACCTACTCGCTTTAGATGCTTGTAACACAAAATAAAAAATCCGTTATCCAGTTGAAAAAAAGTTAAATTTATACCAAGACCAATTTACCACCAAATTTGAAAATTTATACCAATGATTAAGAATAATTAAATTAAAATAATTATTTTTCTATAATTATAAAATAACTATGTAATAAAAATTACAACAAAGAGAGTTTATGCGTATAACAAACATTTTTCAAATTTCTAGTTGGATTCCTTAACCCATCTTGCGGGGACAGTTTTTTGTGATCTTCATTCTTTGGATGAATTTTATTAAAAGAATTCTAGAGATATAATTCGAGACTATTTTATTTCCTCAATTTTTACTTAAGGAATCTTTAATTCTGGTAATTACTAAAGAGTATTAAGTATTACATTAAAATTTGTATAGTAAAAGAAAAAACAACATATTTTTAATGTTTTTGCTTTAAAACGATACAAATTACAATAATACGTACTTTAATAACAAGGCAACTTTCATTACATACATATCGAAATTCAAATACGGATAAACTTATTCTTCATGATAACACTAATTAATTATTAAAGTAAGTTTAATAATTTTACCCCGACATCTCTGTAAGATATAAGAAATACTATTTGAAATTTCACACGATACATAACTGATAACTGTAATTATAACAGTAGTTATTACTATTTTTTAGTTCTTGATATTATAAGATATATCTAATAAAATATCTGAAAATATCTAAACTGAAATATCTAATAAAACGGCAACAAAGACTCCTACAATAAACCTTTCCAAAAGTTAATAAACTTTTACAAAACTGAAAATAGTTAATTACAGACATAATAAGTTCAAGAAGCTTTTTAAAGGAAAAGCGTTTTTAAAGGAGGGGAGGGAAGACAAGAGAAAGAGTGCGATAGAGGAAAGAGTTTCTTTACAAACCTTATTGTACTTTTCTTTGATTCGAAAGGGACCATGTCTAGTTTATATATATATATATATATACAAAGTGTCCCATATAAAACGCAACCCAACCTTATATTGGCAGGTATTGAAATAATAAAAAGGCATGTGTAAATGTAATTTTTATTATTACCATCCATTACCTTACATTTAGACATTTAGAGTAAATGTTGGAAGTGGCCGCCATCTTCTTGAATACAAGCTTTAATTCTTTTTACAGCGTTTCTTGCAACTTTTTTCAAAGTTTGTGGCTGGATATTTAATACAGCTTGTTCAACATTGACTTTCAATTGTTTAAGTGTTCGTGGTTTGTTGCTGTAGGCTTTTTCTTTGAGGTAACCCCATAGAAAAAAATTCGCCGCAGTTAAATCTGGAGATCTTGGTGGCCACAAGCCTCGACCGATAACACGATTACCAAAGAATTCCTCAACGAAATCAGAAGT
>JAAAKQ030071525.1:0-15415 GCA_010016005.3 Zanna intricata | reverse complement strand
ATGTAAGCAAATTATATTTCTGACTGAAAGCTTGTTTCGCTTGTGCTATTCGGCATTTTATATCGCTCCTGCTTCGTGCATCTTTAGTAATTCTACTCCAAATAACAAAATTCTTCTACCTCAGTAATCTTTTCTCCACCTATTTTTATATTCAGTGGTCCATCTACATTATTTCTGCTACATTTCATTACTTTCGTTTTGTTCTTGTTTATTTTCATGCGATAGTTGTTGCGTAGGACTTAATTTTTAAAGAAATAAGGACTTCTTACTTAGAAAAGTAGTTGGACTTCTTTTAATTACAGATTTGTTTAAACGTTTTCTAGCTGACCGATTTATCTAAAAATAATTTGATAAATCTGAATACGTCTTCATAATAATTCTTCATGAGAGCATCCTAAAAAATTTTGTATAGTTCTACTGTAACTATTAAAATTTGGCTTACTTTTTCATTATTTTTAGCCACATTTATGTAATTTTTAAGCATAAATGTAAAATACCTGACATTACTATTAGTTATTTGCACAAGAAATCAAATAATTATTTCGTTTTATTAATTTTAAGTTAAAACTGATACCTACTTTGTTCCACTTCTTATGTCATAATTATTAATGTCTATTTTTTTTTTTTAATGTATCATTTATTAATTATTGCTTCATAAATAAATAATGAAAGAATCACTATTAAAAATTGATTTTAGAAAAAGTCTTCAGATATTATCCAATAATAATTACTTTTTAATAACATTTAGTTTGTTTATTTATTTTTAGCACGGATTTCTAATCTAATGGATTTCTTCTGTAGCTAAAAAACTGTTTCAAATACTTTTTACATTATGAAACATCATTGAGTAATGTTTAGGAATGAACATCCGTTTTTGATACACAACTCTCTTCAGTATTATTCGTCAACAAGACTATTTATTTGTTAATCTTTAAGCAAAAATATTTTTGAACTTATCTGTTTACAGATTTAATATACGTCATACAAAAGGAAATTGTGATAAGTATTCAAAGAACATAACCATTGAGCAATGTTAGATGTATAGTATTTTATGTATCGTCCTTTTTTTAGCCCAGTTTAATTTTAATACTTATAAAAATTAATTTGTTTTTATTTATTAATAAATTATATTAAATGATGTCGAATAGGTGCGTGTTTATCGATAAAAGTATCTATCTGTCTATCTATAATGAATTTATTATTAGCTACGAATTTTAACATTATTAGATCATCCACATAAAATATTACTTGACTCTAATTATTGATGATACACCAGCGATATGCAGTAAACAAATGTTTCGCTGTGTATTATATTAAAATAATAAATTTAAAACTCTACACGATTATTCTTGTTCAACTTCTAAACCGTTACGTTTTGATAAAAAAAAAGTTACAATTTTTAATGTTATTTCCTTATTAATTCGTATATTTACAGGTTTCATTGACGATTTTTTTTTTTGCTTTACCTTTTTAAGATAATTAAAATGTACAGTTCTTTTTAACATAAATTAAATAAATTCATGTTCATTTAAATTGTGTACTAGCTGCATTATTTAAGCAAAGAGAACTATATTTTTTTTCGCCTAGAACCCGAAAAATTATGAAATTCTTTTCTCCCTTAATCGGGATTACCATTTTTCACACGTCCCTTAATTTTATTTCTTTCCCTTATTTTATAATATGAAAATACTGTAATTGGGCATCAATGTAATTATTATTTAGTTACGTTTATCGTTGTTGCATTAAAGAAGTTGCCATATTATGATTTAATACACTTATAACTACTTATAATTGTAATAATATTAAGTAAATAAAATTATAAAATTTTTCAATTAAATTATAATTATTATTATTGTACTTTTTTACTCATAAAAACGTATTCAGTTGCTATTACGCCCATTTTTAGTGACATTGTCAGTATTATATTGAATTTTTTAACCATTACTTACTTATCTACGAGATTTTTACACATGCGTTTTCCTGCTCATATCAAAGTGCGGGAAAGTACTTACTTCGTCCAGCTGTAAGGTTTCAGCATTCAGTTGAAATTGAAAAATAGTAAAATTTGAAACAAACTTTCTTGTTGAACCATTTATATATGAAATCAATACACCCGTGTCAGTAACATTTTCGTACAGTTTATTGTTCGTTTTTGTTCTACACTATTTTTAATTTATAAAATTAACGAGATTACTAATTTATTTTTATAGTTATTTTATAAGAAAAAATAATAAATATATGTGTCGCCCAGTTCCAAAATTCGTTATATCCAATTTTTTCTTTTTTTGCTTAAATTGATAGAATGGTAGCCATACGCGTATATTTCAGAAGTCAAACAGTTACATAAGTCGTTATTTTCTGCTTAAGAATCAAACTGAAAACTAAGTACCGTTCCAGAACTTGTCAAGTCTTTAGCACAAACAGTTTTGAAGTCAATTATGTCTACCACCCAGTTACTGAACCAAAAATTATTATGTCCTATAGCCTTTTACTTTTCACTTACTGTGACAGTTCAATCTGTCGTTATGTCAGAACAACTCACCCTTACTAGTTTTTGAAGTCGAGAGTTCTAAGGTTCAATTCCTAATAAAGGCAGTTACTTCTATATGGATTTGAAAACTATATCGTGAATTCCGGTGTTCTTTGGTGGTTGGGTTTCAATTAACCGCATATTTAGGAATTGTTGACCTGAGACTGTGCAAGGCTACACCTGCATAGTCTCAGTGCATATCACTTGAATGTAAATTCATTCGTATGAATGTAAATTCATACGTATCCTTTGAAATAATACCTTACGATGGTTCCGAAGGATAAACAGAAAAAAAAACCAGATAGTCTTGCTAGTTTAATACGAATAATTTTATTAAAAACAGAAATTCCAGCTGTTTTATTATTTTTCGTGCCCTGTTAATAACGTCAGAGAGATTTTCCCTTTTTGGTTTGTGTTGGTACACTTGATGTTTATTTTCGCTCACATCATGCTTTATTTTGCTGTGTTTTGAAGAGGTTTAGAGGAACTTGCCAAAAAAAAAGTAACTACTAAGTATTCCTTAACAGGAAGCGTAATGGAGTTGTTACTAGAGTAGATGTATGTGAAAAAAATTTGTGAATACCCTTTGTGTAAATCGAGATCATGTCCAGAATTTATGAAAAAAGTTTTATGAACAGAGCACTGCATCTGAAGATAAAAGAGGAGGTAGATTTAAAATCTAATACTTTCACAGATAATCGAGAAGCTGTGCCTTCATTCAATCAATTCGTCCCGTTCAAAGATATTATTGCAGAACTAAAAATGTATCCAGGTATTATTTAAGTATGATTTGGCCATTCTCAAACTATGCCAAGTGTGCAATGTTCAAATGCAGAATGACTAGAAAGTTAAATATGAGTTTCCTTGCACTATCTTTGAAAAAAACTTCAACATTGGATTTGGATCCCCCGAAAACTTGACGTTTGCTCATTTTACCTTACGCGTAAAGAGCTAATAAAATTTACCAATGATGAAGAAGAAAAATATAAATTAAATGCTTAGCATATCTTCCACAAGGCCAAGGCAAAAAGCTTTTTATGACAATCTTGTCTCCGGTGGAAGAGTAAAAATTATTTCTTTTGATTGCCAAAAGAATTTCATCCTTCCCAAATGCCTGATCATCTTTCCTATTACCTCAGGCAGCTATACTATTGCAACTTCCCATATTACAGTGTGCGAAGGTTTATCCAAGGATAAACAAACAAAAGAAAATACATTTTGCTATGTCTGGGTAGAAAGTGAGTACGCCAAAGGTTCCTGTGAAATTGCATCAGAAATTTTTCATTGTGTGTGCAAACACTGATGTAGAAAACTGTAATATGATCAAGCTATTCCTAGACGGTTGTGTTGGACAGAAAAAAATTCTATTGTACAAATGGTTTGCGCTTGACCAGCCAAAAATGCCTCATCGCAATAGAAAAAAAATTATTCTTCTGTTCTCTGTTGGTCGTTCCCACAACCTTCCAGATCATGTTGTTGGCAGGATTGAAAGAGAAATTGGGACTAAATTAACCACTGTAATTCTTAAAATATATGAGGAAATCTTTAACAATGACGGAACTATTTTTGAATTAGGTACAGATCTGGAAATCAGCCGTATTGGGTATCCAATACACGAAGAAAAACTCCTGCTGTACCAGACACTGCCAAAGCTCCAGCAAATTGGCACTTTCAGTTCAAGCCAAGCTAGCAAACTATCCTGAAAAAGTACAACACAACTATTAGAGTGCAAGTTGAGATTGGCACAATTGTTCAATACTCTGTGTTCCACAGAGTATTTACAAAAACGACAAATTCTGGAATGAAACTACACCACAACCCATTAATAAAGGTTGAGAAATTGAATGACCTGAGATCTCTTCTTCAAAAGCACTATGGGCCTGAGCGGGGTACGAAACCAAACCTCCAGTTTTACAAACAACTATTTATTGATCCAGAAGTTATTTAGAAAGAGAAGACAACGGTCAGGACCACATATTTGAGGATGTTTCTAGTGAAATACATTTAGAAGAGGAATATATTTTAGGAGTTTAATACTTTTTTAAAAACTATATTCAGTGCTACTTAAGCTTGGCCTTTGCCAAAGATGTGAGTGCTCGGATTTACGACAGCTCTAATCAGGGTAATTAGTCCTTTGTAGTGTATGCACCGTCAAGTCCAGCACAATATTAGTGGCAGCATTGCCGTTCCACTTTTTCCTATCCCCCTAAAGCATGAAATTCGACATTAATGGGATCAATTCTCAACCCGATTTCGATAGCATCACCTCTAATCGTACTGTGAAAACTCTGTACTGTGTAATACTGTTTGTGGAGCTGCCGAGCTCAAGCTGGTCTCGGCGAAACGCGGGTCACTTGACTTTTATGAGTATATCAGTTAATTTTTGTTCTGGTTTGGTTTCATTGTGATGTGATTTTGTATTATACCAACAAATATCTGTTTGAATTTTCAAAATTGGAAGATTGGTTGCGAAGATATAGCAACATTTCCGAATACCGATGATCTGCTAGATCAAGAATGTATCTCATGAATACAAAAGTTAGCCTTCAACCTACTAACAAATACCCGAATTCAATTTTCGGACGATTGTTTGGAAAGATATTATAAGAACACCTTATTGTACCACCCAAAATACCGCCTAAGAGGCTCCGAGTTTGTTATCAGTTGATGGAGATGATTGGTCTAACCTTCCACTAGGTACTCGCATCACCTCATCACTCTAGTCTCACATGCGGTCCCCACGGAAGCCCATTATTATTAAACAGAAATTTTTTAAATTTATATAATTTTATTTTCTTTGTCGTAAATTTTATTTTATTACTTTTATAATTTTATTCATTTGATTGATTTGAATTATTTAGTTCAAAGAACTGAGAAGAAAATAGAGGCTCACAGTTTCATTTATTAAATTCATTAAAGTTTGTGTTTCGTTCGACAAATCTTCAGTACTACGTATGTATAGCTTATGGCACTCCCGGAAACGTAAAGATTTCAACGCGGCGATATGCATCTAAATCGGTTCGGCCGTTATTGTACTGCTGCGATGGAACATACGTACATACACCCTAAACCTAAATAGCTATTAATAAACAACTAAAAAAGTTTACAACATTAATTACTGTCTATTTAACATTAATAAAGTAAAATTATTATAAGATACATACATACGTTACATAACATTAAAACGGTTTATAATCCTTTTTGTTGTTTGTCCTTGTCGTTGTTTTTTGTTAGGCAGTCGTATGAACAATTGCCTTTCGTAACTTTTGTACCTGAATTCTCATTTTGACTGAATGTGAGTTTTGTAAAATGTTCCAAATCTCGTTATGTGGAACAAATTTTTTATTTTGTAAATTAACGTATTTCAATTTTAGTGATTGATGGTATCCTTTAGAATATAAAAATATTTGAATATTATTTATATGTCAAATGACGTGTTTCGAGTGGTAGAAGTGGGTGATTGTTACTGATACGCCAGAATATTGGATGTGTCGTAAGAAATAACGGCTGGAGTAAAGAAATTGATCAGTATTTAAATTAAAAAATCGTCTGAATAAGAACGTGTAAAATTAATCTTATAATATTTTAAATAAATAGATTATGTTTTATATTAAAATAATAAAAAAGAAGAGAGTTACTATTATACCAGTAACGACTGATAAATAAGTATTTTAGTATCTTATCGTCGTGTCTACATAATGTCTGACAAAAATTTTTGCTTCTTTTTAAGTTTTAGATAATGCTGTATTTAAAAATAATAATAATTAAGAGTTAATAAGTAGAGTATGACTAAAAGCGTTTGACGTAAATTCTTTAATTTGTTTAAGACTAACATTAAAAAAATTAATAATTTTAACTGCATTCACTGACTACGTCACGAACACCATAAATTAATATATAATTGGATTTATACTTCTTATAATTTTAAACGTATTTTATTTAATTAAGTAGTAACAAGTTTTTTTTTTACTATTTTAATTGTTTTGTCTGTTTCTCTAATTAATTATATAATTTTTTTGTATATTAATTGATTCTACATGCAAATGCTATTAATAAACCTCTCAAAAAGTTCACAACCTGAATTACGTGTCTATTTAACATTGATAAAGAAAAATTATTAATAAGACACATACATACATTACATAACATTAATACGGTAAATTTTATTTCGAAAATTTTTTTTTTTTTTTTTTTAAATAAGTGAAAGAAAATTACAGAAATTTACCTTTTTTAAAATTTTTAACCTAAATCGACTTAACACTAATGGAAAATGTACAAACTAATATAGTAAAATATGTTATAAACTTCCTTAACCTTTCAATTAATAACTTTAATTCTTTCTCATTTTCTTCTCCCATTTTTAACGGTTTTGGACCAACGGCTTCCATTTAACAGTCAGTTATGGAAATACTAACTTTTCAAGAATTGAAATTATTTTTACATTCGTTTTTAATAAGCTAATCTGTACGTACAATAAAAAAATCTAATGTGGATATCATGTGACTTCCTTGTATGTCTGTTAAATTTCATATACATTATAATTGTATATTAATATTATATTAATTGTATATTACATATACAGTTTTTCTGCACTTCATTTAAACTTATTTCATTTGAAAGTTAGATTATAATAAACATAATATAAGAATATGGGATACAGAAAATCTAAGAGAAAGATTGCAACACGCGATTCCCCTAAAGTGAACGTGTTTTGCGTAGTATCTCGTAAAAGTACGGGATACTAGTAAATTTGTACGGGCCGTTCTTTTTTCACGAAGTGATAGTAACCGGAGTATTTATACTGACATGTTAAGTGAACGACTAATGCCTCAACTTGAGGAAGATTGTGACAGCTTCGTTTTTTTACAAAATGGATCTCCGCTTCACCGACACGGTCAAAAATTATATTGATGAATGTCTTCCCAGACCATGGATTGGCTGTGCAAGTGAGGAAAACATGGTGTTTAAGCGTTGACCATCACGTAGTACAAATTAACGCCTTGCGACTACTTTTTATGGGTTTACATAAAGAAACGTTTTTGCACCGCCCCTTCCTGTGGATATCGACGACTTAAAACAACGCATCACAAATGCTGTTGCTACCTTTGCCCGGCATTTGCTTACACGTGTTTGGGACGAATTCGACTACCTTATTAATATCTATCGTGTTATAAACGGTGCATACATTGAATATTTGAAAATAAAATCGTAAATAATTCTTCAATATAGTCAACTCATCTCAACTCTTAAAAAATAAATGTTTAACAAGCTATCGAAACATGTATATTTTATTTGTAATCACTTATGTATATATGTTTAGATGAATTTAAAAAAATAAAAAATAATGAAAAAAAAATCATATTATATGCAAATACTAAACACAAAATTGTCACCTCACGCTCTTTAATTGTCCTACATTAGTAATTATTTTACATTAAAAACCATTTGTCAACCGCACCCCTAATGCGCTCAGAATGCACTCCGTTTGAAAATCAAATGCAATTCCAAAAAACTATGCCCAGAAGTTTCCTATTTCAACCGCAAGGTTGAGTGGCGAGTGGCGAACTCAATTTTTTCACTTTTTTTTGGCAGTCGTGTTTTTTAATTTTTAACAGATTTAAAACTTGTTTATATTCTTGTAAGTAGCTAAAAAATATTTTAAAAATTATTAAAATCTGGTAATTTGTTTTTTCATGATGTGAATCAATTATAATTATTGGATTACTTAAATTAGTTATTTTAAGCATTAAGAAAATAGAATAAAAAGTGTTGCTTTCTTCATGTCACAAGACGTTTTTTTTTCAGTATCTGTTACTGACTTCTTTAATGTACAATATGTACATTTATTATTAAATGTACAATATGTATATGTATTGTACAATATTTACAATATAAATAAATATTTTTCTGAAAAAATCTTAAATTATTTAAAAAATAATTAAACCCACTTACCAAATTGTTATACATTTATTTCGAGCGCTTTCGGAGCGAAATTATTTCAACATCAGGAACTTAAAAATATGTTTTTTTCAATTTTATTAAAACCAAAACTTCATAGTCTGTATAGAAAGTTTATATTTATATAACGGTGGTTCTCATTTGTTTAAAATTAAGTCAACTTACGTCCTGTCTTTGTAAATGTTTCCACCGTTATGTGTTACGGTTATTCTTATACCGGTGGAAACATTTACAATGACAGGATGTAAGGCAACATAATCTTAAATGTATGACTATCACCGTTATATAATTTATATAAACATTTTACACAGACTATGAAGTTTTATTTTAATAAAATTGAAAAAAAAAACAAAACATTTTTTTAAGTTCCTGATGATGGAATAATTTTGCTCCGAAAGCGCTCGAACTAAATTTATAAAATTGTTGGTAAGTAGGTTTAATTATTTAATTATTATATAATCATACCAACGGATCATGCTTGAAAAGATTATTATTTTTAAAAAATTAGAATGTTTAATGGGAATAGAAATGGCATGTAAAATAAAACTGTCATATACTGTGATTGTCCTTTAATCTTATATGTATTCTTTCTCGAAAGTAAACGTTGAAAATTTATAAGTGTTTTTAAACAAAATTGTAAAGCAAGAAATCCTTAAAATTTATTTACATTTAAATAATTATATTTAAAAAAAACACCCAACAACAACAATAATACCAATAACTAATACTATACTGACGAAATATAAAATAATTTTTTTTAATCTTATTAAAAAAAACACGTTAGAATTGATTTTTAATAGTATTTCACAACTATCAATTAGTATTTTTTATGTATTTTATTTGTTTTATTGAGCATACTATTTTTTTTTCAGTTTCTGTTTATGATTTTTAACAATCGAAATCGCTATCTAATTTCAGATTTTAAGTTACGTTTTTAAACGGTTTTTTTTCTGCTAGCTTGTTTTAATAAAAGTTTAAGGTAGTTCTTTATTTATATTTGGTTTTCATTATTTTTTACACGAAATTAATTCAACTTTTAGGTATTTTAGAAGAAAATGAAAAATTCATATTCTTCAATAACTCAAGATAATAGAATAAGGACGATTTCATATACATATATATATATATTTTTTTTTTTTTTTATTTGTTGGATGTGTAAGCTTCAACGGTCTCATCTAATGCTCAGTATCCTTTCAAAATCATAATTTGTTTTTAAATAAAACTGCTGAAAAAAGGTGTATTAATGTGCATACAGATTAAAAGGTCTTGTCTCCAATATTTTTTGTTAGTGTCTAAGATTAACATTCTCATACAATAAAAAGTGATTTTTAACATTAGTTATTTTTACTAAACTAACTGAACTTACTTTATAATTATTCGTAGAAATAAATGCAGAATTTTGCATTTTTATTCTTACATGAATTTTACTATGATTTTTTTTCTTTTTACTTCCTTGAACGAAGTAGAAGGAAGGGAATGGATTCCCTGAATCCATTTTGACTAGTTTCGGCGTAATGTCTACGCATAAGTACGTACGTACGTATCTCGCATAACTCAAAAACGATTAGCCGTAGAATATTGAAAAATGTTGGATTTAGGATTGTTATAACATCTAGTTATGCACCTTTCCTTTTGATTGCAATCGACTGAAGAAAAAGAGTCCAAAAGAGCCCAAAATTAAAAAAAAAAATTGGATTTTGGACTTTTTTTTAACTGTAGTAATAAGCACTCATTGAGAGCTTTGCAATGATATAAAATAAGTGATACTTATTTTCATCAATTCTAGAGTTATAGCCAAATAAAATTTAATTAATGAAATATTTGAATCTTACAAGGGTACACATAGGTTCGAATCAGGCTTCATCTACTTTTTTTTAAGTTAAATTAAATTTTAACTTAATTTCATTAAGTTAAAACTTAATACGTTACGTTAAAACTTAAACTTTTTTTAACTTAAGGTTTTTTAATTTAAATATATTGATTTTATTAATAGTTATTAAACTCTGATGCAAAAAAACAATTACGATAAATAATAATTTAATAATAGCAATAAAATATATATATACAAATGTATGAAAAAACATCAGAAGTTAATAATGAAATAGAATTTTTTGTACTTTTCATTTTTATAAAAAATGTGTATAAGTAACTCAATAGGCATACAAGAGAGTCATGTAGTGTCAACAGATTTTTGAATTAGATGTAATAATTCAAATTCAAATTCAAATTTCATGTTCAATAGTGCAAATTATAGTTTTATTTGTAATTATCCTGTTTCTTAATCAATGACCTACTTTGTAATTGTATGCAATTGAATCTAATATTGATTACTAGATAAAGCTGAGATAGATTTTGTAAGTATCTGTGATTCCTCATTTGAAGTTGGGGTAAGTGGATTGTTATTGTTGACTGTTTAGGAATCCCAGATCCCCGAACCTAGTCTCTTTTCGGAATAAAATTCCGTTACTATCGGCTTGGCAATATTTTACATAAAGAGGTTTGGGTAGTGCGGGAATGATAAATTAATAATGGACTTATGCACCTATATTAATATGTATTAATGTATATATGATTCTAGGTGCATTAATAATAATGCATCTAGAATCCCAGTGGATGAATATCGCTTTATTCTGTTCCAAAACAAATTCGAGATGCAAGTAGGAGGATAGGCTATGGCTTACCAAAATGACAGCTGCCACTAAAACAATCAGGTTTGGTGCTACTGGAAGTTGAAAGGGATTTCACTTAGGAAGCATTCGTACAGAGTAGCGACACCACGATTGTGGTGTCGCTACTCGAGCAGCGAAGACTTCATAAATCTCATCTAGGGTAAGAATGAATGGCGTGTCGTTAATATACCGTATTCTCATCGCGCAGGAGGAACTCATTCGCGCAACTCATCTAATTAAAAATTACTAGATATTGATTAATTTACAAAATATAAGCCAATTAATTGTAGAAAAACCGTTAAGATCCAAAGATGTTAAAGTTTAGTCGCTTATTTTGTCGAACTTCTTTTCTTTTTTTTTAAAGTTATGTGCCAGATGTTACAGATTTTTAAACTTGGGTTAGGTGAAAGACATAAATACTCGAATTAGTATTACTTTAGCTAAATAATATGCTATAATTGGTTGTAAAATACTTAATCATGAGCCTAGTCAATTTATAATTTACTTCTAAATTATAAATTATAATTATTAATTATAAATTATAATTAACAATGAAAACAAGAGATAAATATTAAAAATTAAAAAACACGGCAGCCAAAAAAAACATTGCCCTTTAATATAGGAAAATTAAAGAGTGTGCGGGTGATAATTCTATATTAGTTTTTTTTTTTCAAATGTTTAAAATCTATATAAACATATACATTATCCTACCCTCTCTCTTTAATATAGGATAATTACTATTCAGAGCCCCTCTACTGCATATAAACTTTTCATCGAAGAACAAAACTTTCTAACGATGTAAGATCAGGCGAGAACTTTCGTTAGAAATCTTAAATTCCTGTTATTTCTACAATATGAAATTAGGTCCGTTTCTGAGTATATCAGATAATTTTTTTTCTGGTTTAGTTCCGTCGTAATTTTGCATTATACTAGCAAATACCCCGTTTGAATTTTTAAAATCGGAAGATTGGTTGCGAAGATATAACAACATTTCCGAATAACCATGATCTATTAGATCCAGAGTATACCTGATGCTTGCAAACGTTAGCCTTCGGCCTACTAACAAATACCCCGTTTGAATTTTGAAAATCGGATCGGACGATTATTTGCAGAGATTTATAAGAGCATCCCATTACACCTCCCAAAACAGCGCCCCAGGGGCAGCCTTTTTGTTACCAGTTGATGGTAACGATGCTTCTCTTCACCTCTCTAGCCTCATACGCAGTCCCCACGAGAAGCCCATTAATATTAAACAGACATTTTTTAAATTTATTTAATATTATTTTATTTTTATTTAACGTAAATTAAATTCTTTTATTTTTTAGTACTATTCATTCGATTTATTTGAATCATTCAGTAGTCCAAACCCAGCTCACACATTATAAAGGCTCACAGTTCATTAAGTCAGCCGGCCTCCGTGGGGCGAGTGGTAACGTCTTAGCCTTTCATCCGGAAGTCCCGGGTTCAAATCCCGGTCAGGCATGGCATTTTCATACGCTACAAATCATTCATTCCATCCTCTGAAGCAGGTCCCGGAAGTTTAAAAAAAAAGAAAAAAGTTCGTTTAGTCAATTCATTAAAATTTGTGCTTCAACCAGAAAATCTGCATTACTCTAACAGAGGTTATATAAATGTATACATATTTTTATTACCTATCACAATCCCGGTAAAGTAAGGATTCCAACGCGGACTCATACATCTAAATCGGTTCAGCCATTTAGATACGGTGAAACAACACACATACATAAATACACTCTAAATACATTTCTGTTCTTTGTGGGCAGTCGTGTAATAATGTTATTTAAATTAATGTATGTTAAATTTTAATCGATTATTAAATAAAGTTAAACAAAGATTTGAAAAATTGTATTTTCTTTAAATTTATACTTTACTCTTCTTCGGATTTCATATGCTTATGTTACTTTCATTTTTAGTTGTTTAACAAAAAATCATAGGACTATTTCGAAGGTCACATATAATTTCAATGTGTCGAAATATTGTTTTGTAAAACTACGAAGGACATGCTATTGCGAGAGTGAAATTAATAGCTGGGAATTATATTACGTAGGGTACTGGTTGTGTTGTCTAGTGAATGTAACTAAACCGTAATCTGTTACTCGGCTAAATACAGTCTGACTAATGGCACTCCAATTGCAGCATGGTTATTGTACACACTGCAGCTCAGATGTAGAAGTATTAGAAGTTCTACAGTGTCTAGTCTATCGTTGCAATAGTATTAAAATCTCACGAGGGCAAGCCTTTCTCCACTCTCGCCTGCAGTTCTTTGAACACGTTCTCTTTCATATTTCAGATATTCTTTACATTCGACTGACTGTATGTCGTACCCGCTTTTATATCACTTGCTGTTAAAACCTTTGTGATTTTTTTTTATGATTTGCTCTATCCTGGTTCTTTTGTCGTTCTGCATTATTAAAGAAATTCAAGTAATTATTTTTCTACATTGAATACTTGTTTATTATGACAAACCATAGAATAAAAAAAAAAAAAATAAAAGATTAGCTTTACCGTTTTGAATGGTTTTGTATATTTATATATTGTAAGCGAGGATAAAAGACAATTCCACAATGTCTAGAAAAAAGAAAAACTAAACCTTCCATTAAATCCAATTTTAGCAGTTCATTCTTTCTTGATCATAACAGGGATCCAAGAATGTTATATCGAGAGGTTCTTAGGACTGGTTGTCATTGTGATGCTACAGATATTAGTCGATTCCAATAATTATTACCGTGTTAAATGAAAAAAAATCTAGCCATTTAAAAACTGTTGTAAATTTTCCTCGTAAAATTAGCAATTTTACTTATCTATAGGAAAGTTATATGTTTCCATGTAAAGTTACCATGTTTGTTGTGATGGTGTAAAACCAGAATGATTATGCTGATTTCCATTAATACAAACCAAATAATTTGTCTCTGTCGCGCAATTGGTTCTGGATAATTGACGATTTGATTGTAGAAAAACTGTGGACACATTAGTCATCATATTTTCTACAAGTTGGAAAAATAGTTTTTATTACATTAAGTGAAGCGTAAAATAGTATGATTGTATTGTATCACTGTTATTTATCAAAAAATAGTTGTGTGGAAGTTACGGAACATAACCATAATGGTTGTAGGTAATCTGGCAAAAGTCGAAGAGTTGTTCTTAAAATAGCATAATCATAACAAGGATCTCTGATTGGCTAACAAAAAAAAAAAGGGATAATAAAGTGCCGTTTCCTTGTCTTCTTCACAAATTCAAATGTATTAGAACATACCAAAACAAAACAAAAAAACGCTGTGACGGATTGTAAAACAAAAATTAATGTTATCACTTTTTCTTGCAAAACGGTGTTTTATACAATGTTCAGTTTCGCAGGGGAAATTCAACAGGATAAGATTTTTATATTACAAAACACTCATAGCCTCCTGATATTCGCACAAAAATATTTTTTGTAAATTCTAAAATGTTTGCTTGTAACAGAGTATATGAAAGCATGAATACTCTTGTTTTCACTAACAGCATTAATCTTAAAACCACAAACCAAACAATTAAAATTGCGAAAGTGAAAAAAAAATTGATCGTATTAGTTGTATTTACTATATCGTGTATATGTATTTACTACTAAGTTTTAATTTAAAAAAGTTTTCTTTGAAAAATAAAAAGCATAATCTTCATTCTTAATAATATTTCCATTTTGTAGATTCAGATGAATAAATGCAACACCTTTCTCTTCAAAAACAAGTAAGATAATTATTATTCCATCTCCCTGTTACATTGAAGATAGTATTTACTTTTTTTGTTGTTGTTGAAAATTATTAATTATGATACAGTCAGTCTAGCTCGTATACATTTTATAGTTTTAACCGACACAGAAAGCATTAAGTATTATAAGTAAAATTTCAGAACTAATTAAAATAAAAATAAATCTACTACTAGGTCTTCTTCAAAAGAAGCATTCAAGAAAAAAAAGGATTGTCAGATCATTGTTTTTCTTTTATAATTAAGAATCGTAAAAAATGCAGTATTTATCTTTATCCTTTCGATTTCATCTTTATTATTATTCACCTTATTCTCATTCTATTGAAATTGTTTTGAAGGAATTTCAAACTACCTGAATTTTTTTTTGGGACAGCGAAAGATTCAACATCGAAAAAGGACCTTTTTAAGTTCTTTTTTCCAGATAAGGTTCAAATCCTAGTAAAGGTAAAAATTTTTATATGGATTTGAATACTAGATCGTGGATACCGGTGTTCTTTGG
>JAAAKQ030071492.1:0-15417 GCA_010016005.3 Zanna intricata | reverse complement strand
TAACCTTTATGCCTCTCACAAACAAACTAAACATGCTATATAACTGAAATTGTGGACATATGTTCGAGATGAATGTATCAACATAACAAAATAAAAAAATTGATAATCAAATGTACGTTGCCTGCAAAATTTGAAAAGTCACCTTACTTTTTGAACACACCTCGTATGTGTATGTACCAACTTTTTCAACTGAAAAAGTTTTTTGATTTGAACCTTCAGTAATATATTTGCAGATATATTGAAGCCTCTGCAGAACACTTTACACCATACACATATTCTACACCAAGAACACTACACAATTTACAACTTTACAATCCCACAACTACACAACAACATTCTACACTACTTCTTTTTACACATACACTCGGTGATGTTGCGACACCTTACGAATCACAATCGTAACCCAAGGTGGAAACTATCGTGCCGATGGGTGAATGGCTCTATGTAGTGAGTCTCGAACGATGTCCTCTGGGCACCTGGGCAAACCCGGTTGTAATGTAGCTCTAGCTCCAGTACGTGTGCGCTCTGCTGGAGCGGTCCATTATATCGCCAGTACTCGTGGGAACACAATTAGTACCTCACAGATAACAAACATGATGGTTGGTGGTCCATTTGAAAAAACCACCAACATTAGTCTTGTGAAAAGGCCTCGTTCAGCCCTGTCTGACGAGGAAAAAAGTACAGTAGAATTCAACTCGAAGACATCAGACCTAAAATATAATAATATCCGTTTTATTTTTCTTCGGGATAATCTAGAAGGTGGCACTCTTCATAAACTCTCACCTTTCCTGATTAATAAAGTAGTAACTGGTTCGTGCGGTTCCCTGAAGAACATAAGAAAGCTGAGAGACAGAATAATATTAATAGAGACTTATTAATATTAATAGTTAATTATTAATATTAATAGAGCAAAGTTGATCACTCTTACGGTTGAACAATATGGGTGGGATCAGTAAATGCGGCTTGTCATAAAACATTGAATACTAGCTGAGGAGTAATTTTCTGCCAGGACCTCCTTGAGATGGACATTAATGAAATTTCCGAAGAGCTTCGTCCCCAAATGTTACAGAAGTGAAGAGAATTACCAAGCGCCAAAGTGGTAAAGATGAACCAACACCCTCTCTTATTCTCACTTTTAACCTTCCAACACCTCCGGAGAAAATTAAAGTAGGTTACCTGCTGGTTAGAGTATGGCTTTTTATTCCAAATCCTCGGCGTTGTTTCCAATGTCAAAGGTTCGGCCATACCACAACATCTTGCCCGAACACCGCAGTATGTGCCAGATGTGCAAAAGAAGGCCACAATGACATTGAGGAAGAAAAATGTGTAAACTGTGGGGAACACATACAGCTCGGTCCCGAGTTTGCCCCACTTTCAAGAAAGAGAAGGCAATTCTCAAAATCAGTACTGAACAAAAGCTTTTTTTCCCAGCCGCTTGAAGAGAATATAAAAAAACGCTAAACTCTCGGAACCTGGTTAAACCAGATGTCTCTTTTGCCACTGCAACATTAAGTAAAACAACTGTAAATGCAAGCAACGAACAATGCAGATCTTCCAGTGAGCTGAAGAAGCTTGTTCAGGTTTTATCTGACCAGGTTGTTTCACTTACCACAACTATTTCCAAGCTAATGAAAGCAAATAAGAAGTCAGTACTTAACAGTAGTGAAAGTAGCACTAGTGGCACTCATATGAAAGTTCCTGTCCTCAAAGTTTTACCTTTGCGGACAGGGGTAAATACTGCCGGTGGTAAGCCGCCAAACAAGCTCCCAACTAAGGGAGCCCACACAACCACCCTTTCTGGAACGTTATCTACAACTTCCCTTTCCTCAAACTCTCCTCCTCCAACACCACATTTGCTGAAGGATATGGTGGAGGAACCACCCGATCCCAGGGCATCAGATTTTCTAAAAATTAAAAATTTGAAAAAGAAAAACCTTATCACATACTACTAATTAAACAGTTTCCTACAATTCTGTACCTATAACCACCTTTATCCATGAACATTATTCAGTGGAACGTTAGAGGCCTCAGATCCCACATTGAAGATGTTCAAATGTTGACCCGTGCACATAAACCACTGATCATGTGCTTTCAGGAAACACATCTTGTAAATCAAGATACAGTAATACTCAGAGGCTATTTCTGTGAGAGATACGACTGTATAGTGGACAGTAGAGAGTGTGAAGGAGTTGCCATTTTTATGCGGAATGAGGTGTCAGCTACGAGAATACGATTATGTACCCTTATTCCTGCTGTAGCTGTGAAGGTCTCTATTCCCTTCAAATTGCATATCTGCAATTTGTGTCTCTCACTGAACTCTGAGTTTACTTTTCTAGAAATATCAAATTTACTTGGCCAATTCCCATCGCCAGCATTAATATTAGAAGACTTCAATGCCCACCATGTTTCCTGGGGCTCATCTTTCTGTTCTTCCCGAGGTTATATTATAAACACAGTGAGACAAGACACGGACTCTTGTCTACTAAATTATGGATCACACATGTTCATGTCCTTATCAACCAGTTCTTTATCAAACTTCGACCTGTTGATATGCTCACCAGTCTTACTTCCTCGTCTTAATTGGTCAGTTAGTGATGACTTTCATGGCAGTGACCACAAGCCTATTATTACTGCTTTTGGTACAGACCGCAAGGTAAGGAAAAGACCACAGAGATGGATTGTCGAAAAAGTGGATTGGAACAGTTACAATAAAGCTTTCCCATCTCAGTATGACAATGGTGCTGACGTCCTCCTGCAACTTTCATTTTTTACATCCATGATACTGAAGAATGCTAACAGATATACCCCGCAAACATTGGGAAACCCCCGACGTCATTCCATTCCATAGTGGAGTGAAGAATGCCAACACGCCATTAGGAAACGACGGCAGGCGCTGCGGAAATTTAACTGCAGGCCAACTAGTGAACATCTTGATTTGTATCAGAAAGCTAGAGCGGAATGTCGTCGAGTGTTCTTAAACTCTAGGAGGAAGTCATGGAGGAAATATGTGGACACCATCTCACATACTACTCCCACATCTGCTGTGTGGAGAAAGATCGTGCAATTTGCGGATCACCAAAACAATCGATTCTCGGACTCCTTCATGAAGGAGAACTTCTCACAACACCTTTTGCTGTAGCAACTAACTTGGCAGACTCTTTCAGTTCGGTAACTCTCACTACAGTATACAGTGAGGAGTTTCAAAGGTACAAATTGCAGATGGAAATATTATTTTTAAATGTTAGTGAAAATAGGTCGGTGAATTAAACACACCATTTTCAATCGGCGAGTTGTCACATGCTCTTAAGAACTCATGTGACACCTGATAACATGGACCTGATAACATTCGTTTGAGCATGC
Source organism: Zanna intricata (assembly GCA_010016005.3). Taxonomy (NCBI): domain Eukaryota; kingdom Metazoa; phylum Arthropoda; class Insecta; order Hemiptera; family Fulgoridae; genus Zanna; species Zanna intricata. The sequence continues at coordinate 12,057 of JAAAKQ030071492.1, read as the reverse complement.
TCACACATCTTCCTAATTCGGCGTTACAACACGTATTGTGTATCTATAATAATTTATTCTCCTCCCAAGTTTTCCCTTCGGTCTGTTCAGAAGCCATTGTAATACCAGTACTTAAACCTGGTAAAGATAAAGCAAGTCCCTCAAACTACTGCCCCATTTCCTTGACAAGCGTTTTATGCAAGGTAATAGAGAGAATGGTCAACTGCAGACTTATATGGTATTTGGAGAGACATGGCCTTTTATCTCCAGAACAGTGTGGCCTCCAACAAGGACGTTCTTTCGTTGACCATTTAGTGTCATTCGAAACAGCTATCCAAAACGCTTTCCTTCTTTGCCAACGCCTTGTCACCATTTTCTTTGATATTAGAAAAGCGTATGATACGGCTTGGTGACATGGGATTCTTAACACACTTAAAGAATCAGGAGTCAAGGGCAATATGCTTGCATTTATTAGGGGATTCTTGAATAACCGAACATTTCATGTTAGGGTTAGAGATTCTGTATCTGGTAGCATCATGTTGGAGAATGTAGTGCTTCAAGGAAGTGTCTTGAGTGCTACCTTATTTTCTATAGCCATCAACAATATAACTAAATGTATACAATCATCAATGTCATGTTCATTATTTGTTGATGATTTTGCTATATATATTGCGTCATGTTCCACAGCCACAGCAGAGAGATTACTAGAGAATACAATATCTCACTTTGAAGCTTGGTCTAAGGTTACCGGCTTCACCTTTTCACCCAAGAAAACTAAATGTGTAGTATTTTCTCGGCTCCGGGACCCTTCCATTCCGCAAATATTTCTAAACGGAGAACTGATTACCGTCTCCCAATATCAGATTCCTAGGATTAGTTTTTGATAGCCACCTTACGTGGGTGAAACACATCAAAGAATTAAAAGTAAAATGTTTTAAACTTTTAGATATGCTTCGAGTTCTCAGCAACACAAATTGGGGAGCTGATTGGTCAAGTATGATACGCTTTTATTTTTCCTTAGTTCGTTCCCGTTTAAATTACGATTGTGTCATCTACTCTTCAGCGCGTCATACCGTACTTAAAATGCTGGATGCTGTATATCATTCTTTCCTTCAGCTTGCCACAGGTGCCTTTAAATCAACCCCTATCGTAAGCTTGCTTTTTGACTGTGGTGAGCCATCACTTTGGGACAGGCGGAACCAACTTTTATTATCCTACTTCACCCATCTCAAAGGACAACCAAATCATCCTGCATTTAACTCGGTTCTTAGGAATCCTAATTTAAGAAAATATGAAGACTATCAACTTTATACTGCTCCTGTAGGCGTCCATACCCATCTACTGCACATTATAAATGTTGGCACCCCTTCCATTTTTCCAACATATCCGTGCTCAATCCTCCATGGAGAATCAACCTTTTAAATTTCATATTTGACCTAACTACTTACAATAAAGAATCAACGCCACCTATTGTCTTCCAGCAAATGTTTCAACATATACTGTCCAAGACAATTATAGATGAAATAGTGTACACTGATGGATCGAAGCAAAACGATACCGTAGGTTACGCATTTGTAGTCAATGATAGAACATATATGTTTGGTCTACCTGGCATCACAAGTGTATTTACTGCTGAATTATACGCAAAAAATTAGGCTCTTAATATCATTAACCCTATCTATCGAAATATTCTTATTTGTAGCGACTCATACAGTGCCCTCCAAGCCCTAGAAAACTTCTACTCATCATAGAAATCGCAATCGCTGAGTTGAACCATCACAACACAAAAGTGAGTTTCTGCTGGATCCCCAGCCATGTGAGGATTCCAGGAAATGAACGCACAGATTTCGCAGCTAAGGATGCATGTGGTCAATCATCTTATATACCCGTGTTACCACATACGACTTTATAAACCATATAAAACTCACTCTTTGCGCCAAGTGGCAAGATGGGTGAACTGCTACAGTTTATAACAAACTGAGGAATATTAAAGAGTCTGTGTTTGCATGGGATTCCTCATGCAGAAAAATTCGTAGTGAGGAAGTGGCCTTTTGTCGATTGCGGATAGGGCATATGAGAGCTACCCACAGGTACCTTATGTCAGGAGAGAATCCACCTTTGTGTGTAAGATGCAGCTGCCACTCAACAGTTTGTCATATTTTGATAGACTGTATATGTTATGCGGCCTTACGTCGCAAATTTAAGTTACCTGACAATATTTGCCATATTTTAAAAAATGACAATACAGTGATAGATAGGGTTCTCAGATTTCTGCGAAACATAAATATTTTTAATAACATTTAAGACATTTTTTTTTCCTTTGTTATCTGGTAAGGGACCATATACACCCCTTGTGGAATTATTAACTGTTATATAGTTTTTTTTTTATTATCGGTTAAGGGGCATTATACACCCCTTATGGATCTTTTAATAACACCTTGTATTTTAGTTTTAATTTTATTCTTTAGATTGTATTTGTTATATTATTTTTAAGTTTTAGATTTCCTTTTACCTGTGATATTAGTTTTAGTTAGTCATATATTTTTAATCTTAAAGTAGTTTTAGTTTTTAATTTTATTTTTTCTGTGATATTAGTATTAGTTTCCTTTTACCTGTGATATTAGCTTTAGTAATAGTTATATTTTATTATTATTTTAATGTAGTTTTAGTTTTTAATGGTTTAGTTTATTTAGTTTTTCTGTGATATTAGTTATAAGTTCTTAAATTTCATTAGTGTTTTAAGTTTATATTTTTACTATTTTTATTTTAATATAACATTGTTTTTGAAGCATTTTTAATATTTAATCTGGGCGATTATAACGCCTAAGTGTTTTTCGCCCTTAAAAAAAAAAAAAATTGAATTGCTTGTACAGAGTTACAAAATTCAACATTTATGTGGTATTTATGCAATGTGACATTAGTGGACAGTGTGGGACAATCCATTTATTTTCAATATCAATTTTGTTACCTTGCATGTTTTAAGTTGTATGACCACCATCCTCTAGACTTCTCCTGTGATAAGTTGGGTAACCGTCATCTGCAGTTTGATTGTTGCAAGTGTACATTCAAGGATACTTTTTTGAACATTTTCCATTTATGATACATGGTGATAACCTATTATATCAGCACATGGTCCATAACACATATGTTTACAAACAGTATCATATAAAAATTGATCAACATTTTTACCAGGAGTTTAGCAGATATGATAAGCTCAATTTCGTCAGGTCATATTTTAGTTACTAACCGTACCAATATGTAACAATGAGGTAAGCCTCATTTTTGCCGCTTGACACTTTGCACATAGCAGTTGATCTTTTGTTTGTTTCTCTTTTGTTAATAAGGCCTAGGAGTCTTTTCATTTTCAAATGGTAAACTCTGCATATTATATCATGTCTTATCAGTAAATTTTTGAGCAGTGAATAGTTTGATTTTTTTTCTGGCCATTCAGGATTGCACATAAAAGTTATAAATAAATCTGGACACTCGTGTTTATGCACGTGTAGATTTTCTACCAATATTAAATCTCTTCAGTTTTGGCATAATTTTAGAAAAAGAACTCAACAAATACCCCCAAAATAGATAGATAAATAAATTTCCATTATCAAATATTTATCGCTGAACAAATACTACCAAAATCATTCTCTATAAAAAATGATGGTGCATGGGTTTGTTTGTTGTATGTGCTCACATTTTTATTTTAGCTGCTATTAGCATGGAACGGACCAGTGGGGGTGAGCCAGGTGGGTGCACATGGCTCCCTCCATGCTAAAAGCAAAGCTTTACGCTCTCTCCCACTAGAACCAATCTGTTGTCAATTAATTTACAAATTATTAAATTTAATTTCTAAGCGTAGATTTTTTAATTTATTTTTTATATTTTTATTTTATTATTATTATTTATTAATTTTATTAATAAAAAAAAAGGGATTATTAGTTAATATTAAGTAATATTAACTAATAATTAAAAAAAAGGATTCTTTATTTAGCATAAGAGTTCCCCATTGTACACAGCGTCACCACAACTCTCTCCTGCTAGAAGCAGTCCGTTATCAATTAATAACTACGGCAGATATAAAAATTTTACATGAGTTAAACCAAATTATCCAGTAAAATGCCTATTTTAAAATATTTATATGTTTACAAATGCTAGATTAGAAAAAAATATAAAAAATACATAATAAAAAGTCTGAAATCAAATTTCTGATATAGTTTTTCCAAAATAATCGATTGGTCATGTTGACATTCTTTATCAAAACCTAAGATTGTTTTAATAGTTATGGGCATGGAAACTTATAAAGTAGATTCTAATTATTTAAGTGGCAGAAAAAACAACTGGTTAACACCTCTATTAATGCAATTTTAAAAATGATTTAAACCACAGTATAGCATTTATTTAAGTTAAAATTTACATTAAAAATAATTCACCGCATTCTCTTCTTTTCTACTGAAAGTTATATTTTATTAAGTAGTTTAAACTGTTTAAAATAACTTCTAGCACTTTGAAATGAAAATCAGTTTTTTATAATTAGAGTTTACCTAAAAAAAAAAATTTTTGTTTAAGGTTGTTGTCAAGAGATTATGTGTCACACTTAAGGATTAGCATAAGATCGTATGATATTATTTAATAATACAGATAAATTACTAATTTTGTATTGTAGTCATCCGCAGGACATCTGGTACTGCCTCATTTAATTGAGATCTTTAAGTTAATGCATCCCTCATTTATGATTTGATTGTGTGTATGTCTAGGGAGCAAGGTCATTACAGCCTAAGTTACAGGTTGATAGTGTTTTGTTAATTAGAACTTAACTTTAAATGTTGGAAGATAGAATATATAGCATTAAAATTGTTTAACTATTGTGGCTAGGGACCAATCTGTCAACATTCCTTACAGAAAAGCAAGTTATTAAGTGCTCCACAAACCGATGATACAAGTGTTTTATGTTTATCCTAATTCAACATACAAACACCTACTTTTTTTTTTAACAATTTTTTTTTTAACCTTCAAGCACTCGTGTGGCAGCAATTTGGCCGCTTACATACTGCTGCTTATATTTCATGTTTACGCTTTTTTCACCATGAATGATGAAAGTTTAAATAAAAATCTTTATACAAATAAATAAATGACATTTGTTTTCATGTGTAATAAAATGAATAATCCTAAATAAATAATGGCAACATATGAAAGAAAAAAACAAAATTCATAAAGTTTCTTGCACTGAACTAAGCCATATCTATATCACTATCCTGTGTCTCTATTTGACAGTTTGAGCAACTAATCTGTTGCACAGAATGTTTTTAGCATATACATCTTGAGCAATTATGACAAGCTAATTTATTGCGATTTTTTTTTTATTTATCCACCTATGTAACAGATTTGTATTTGATAATTCGTTTGTGCTGGTTGCACTCTACTTTTGTAAGAAAACCTGAAGATCTTTTGAAGGGTCATCATTTTTGCCTGTTCTTGCAAGTTGTATTCCATTAGTTTCACCCCCAAGTTTTCTTCTAAGAGGGTTTTGATCACAGTTGTTTACATGGAAAGAATTTCATTGAATTTATTTTTGAGATATCTAGTAAATGAAAAAAAATAGCCATTGGCCATCGCTAGTTTTAGAGGTCGAAAGTCTCAAACACATTAGCTCAATCATATCCACTTCCACTTTTTGTAGAATACATTATATGCAATGGCTTTCTATTTTCTTCATTGACTTCATTAGCATCGTGCATTATTGACAAAACCAACACAACTTTTTTTTTCTTTGTAACCGTAGAAGCCAAAGTTCTTTCTGGTTGATATCCAAACTTGGTTTGTTAGTGAGCGCTCTCTAATGAACAAACACCCAGTAGATGACAAGGAGTCACATTGTTCAAAGTGAACACTCAATTTATAATACAAGTGTTCGCATAGGCGGCAGGTTGGCCGCTCGCAGAACCTTGGGAGAATTTACTTTTTTTTTACCGCTCCCTCACACGGTCAACAGTCCGCATTATAAAGGGACTTTGTCTCTGAAGAGTTTATTTGAAAATACTTAAAGGCTCAACTGGGTTATTAAATTCCTTTCTAAAAAAATTAAAAAATATTAAAAAGGCAGCCAATCTGCTGCCTATGTAAGTGCGTCATGGTTAAGATTTGTGGAAAATACCCAATTCTTAGTGGGACGCATATACAGAACTAGTTGAATGAGAACCGAGCATGTCAATTATGACATCCATTGACTGAATTGTAATGTCTTTTATTTGTTAAGTTAGACTTGCCAAAACCAAAAGAACTTAAGTAATTATACAGAACAAGGGAATGAAAACTACCATTTATCATGTTAATATATCAATCATCATATTGTAATTATTCTAGTGTAAACTTGAAATCATTTGTGTTAGGTGTTAAATATAGACGTAAATTAAAAGCAATAACGTAATGAAATATCTATTCTGATGATCTCTTATAATCCAATCTCATTACTTTAAAACTAAGAAATTAAAAACATCACTAGTCACTTACCATAAATGCTCTGCAAATTGAAACTTTCAACTGTTAGCCTAAGGAAGTAAGCTTCACATATTAGTTTACTTGTTTACATGACTGCATTGAATTATTATTCTGAGTTACATGATAATATGAAAATGGTATTAGGAAAACATGTAGAATGTTTTACAGAGTTATTTTTAATTGTGTGACGATATAATCTAAAGATGTAATTCTTTCATCGGTTGAGTATGATTATATGCAGATTAATGCCTTATACGTTACAACTTTTATCAGTTTTTATGTATTTAATTTATTTTTAAATGCTTTAGTTTTAGTTCTTAAAAATTAGTGTTGAAATCAATGTCTGTTTCTGATTCATTTGTTGTGTAGATATTTACAAATAGCTTACTGCTATTTTTTTAATTGTAAAAAAAAGACTTCTTAATTTTCTTTTTGTTGCCAGATTAATGCAAGAGATTTTTTGCTCTTAAATATTTGTCAACTAAAATGTTGTACAGGTTTTTTTAATTTTAGGCTTTTCTTTAGGTTCTCCTGTAATTTTTTCTCAAAATTATTGCTTGATAATGTAAAATTTTACATTAGATTTATTTTTCCAGTATTTATATACTATTTTCAATAAGACATTTTATTTTGGGAAAGAGAAAGTAACAAATTAGTCTAATAAAATTTTTTTTAAATTTAAAACACTAGGTTGAAACACCTTTTTTCATTAATCTAATCAATATAAAACGTAAGTCTTAATATATTTTTATGCAGTAATTGATTATATATCTGAAAACATACTATTTTAAATATTTGTACAATTTTATGTATCAGAAATTTTCCTCTTTCATGTTTCAATAAAGATTTATTTCTGAAAGAAATATTTTTAAACAACACAATTATATAAATTAGTTGTTTAGAAGAGCTGTATAAAAGCATGAAATTAAATATTAGATGATAAATTTTTTTTTTTAAATTTCACCACTTGTAAATAAACAGAATTCTTTGTCAAATGCAAAATTTATAACTAGGATATGTTATTAACAGTAAAACTCTTCAGTAACAAACTGGTGGGGGGGTTCAGAACACTAATATAGTAATATAGTTAACAAAATATACATGAATTGTTTCAGGTAAATGTTACTTATCAGTTTTTAAGAAAAAAACTTGACATATTTTCTCAGTTTTTATATGATGACCATATAAAATCTAAATTACTAAAAGAACTCTGCTATTTTCAAGAAAATAAAAGTAAATTGGATTCAAAATATCCTTACGATCGAGCGGATAAATTTAATAAAGGCATTCGTGTTCTTGGAGAAATTGATGGGCTTTCTTATCTAGATAAATTCCGTTTGCTTATAACACAGATCGGTGAGTAAAGATTTTTTACAAATTTTTTTTATGCTAGATTTAGACTGTTTGACTGTACTGTTATTAATCAAAATGTATGGGTTTTTTTTTTTAGAGAAAAAAGAATATATAAATAAACATTTTTCTGTAAAATAGCGTTAATAGGTCTTTAAATTTAGGAAGTTAGTTCAAAAATGAAATTTCAAGCTTTCAGAAAAGTGTAAATAATTAACACTAATCAACATGTTAAAATTTATGAACAGTTAACATTTGTAAATGAGTTGGATATTAAAAATGAGATAATAATTCATTTTAGTTTTTTTTTTTTTTTTGACTAAAATATTGTGATAAAATTTGCTATACAAATTTGTGAGCCTCCAAGAAAAACTTTTGTATGAAATGTTTTATTTCTGTATTAAACTGGTACTATTTTTTTCTGTGTACAAATATAATTTCAAAAATCTAGAATCATCATTCAGCAATATCTCTGCAGTAAATTTGAAATCAAGAGCAGCAGTTTTTATTTCATTTACTACACAAAATGTACTGAATTTTTTCACTTGTTAGTCTTATGCTTTTTGGCAAGATGTTCATGTTCTTTGGCAAATGGCATTCTCTCCGAATACCTTGAGTTTATATGTCCATGTCTTTTTTAACTTTTGTCAAATTTATCTTTTGACACCACAATATTTGGTATTCATTTTTTATACCATCGAGAATTGATTCATCTCTTCTCTTGAATAGATTGAATGTACATCTCATTGCATCATCATCTGTCATCATAGCCACTTTGCTTTGATTTATTTTAACCACATTTTTCACCCGGTGTTATTGTCCTTTTTGATCACAATTTTCTCCATCTATCATTTGTAAAAATGGATCTGTTGCTAGAAAAAAAAATAATGCAAGAAATTGTTATTTTTGCTCATCCACAGCATTTTATATATCAAAAGCAGCATCATGTCCTAATGTAGATAATATCTCATTGTTTTCCCAATCTTGAAATTTTTGTGCATCTGATATGTTTGAATAATTTATAAGGGCAAACAATTGATTTCTTTTAATGAATACAGCATGCGGTTTCCAATATGACAGAATTTTGGAACCATCTCTCAAAAACCATTCTAAAATCTAGCTGAGTTTTCTCCACTCTTCTTGAATATTTTTATGTTCAAGAAATGTAGCTACATCATGTTTCTTTTTCACCGTTGCCTTATCCAGCATCCAACTTATGCAATAACAGAAAAACGTTTTTATGATATGTTTTTTTCTCTTATAGTAAAGAGTATATCATTCATTTTTCCGTTTAATTTATAATATATTTTTTAGAAAAAATATATGGATTGTATGAAGATGTATATGTTTGGTTCAATCATACGGCCAAATAATATCAAGTCTTGTTTTATTTTAGTAATTTTTGCATGTATTCAAATAAATGTTGAGAATATCTGTGCTTGAATGTAAGCTAGTGTGTGAATAAAATAATTATTAAATTTAAAAAAATCTGTTCACATATATAAGTTCACATATTTGTTGTAAGTTTATATGTTCACATATAAAAGGTTATTCATTCATTGGATGTAAATTGGTGTCAGAATTAATTTACTGCATGTATACATATATATATATATAAAAGCTGAAAGTTGTGTGTTTGTTCGTTCTCACATCATGTGAGAACCAACCAACCGATAGCTTTCAAATTTGCAGGATACATTCAAGTTTCCCAGAGGAATTTTGAGTCATAGACTGAGGCCCTAGCTTCCTTGGGGGTGATGTGAATTAAAGATATTCATTAAAGACAAATAAAGATAATCCTTTCACTTCATTATTATATTTCTTTTACCATGAAAACAGAAGTAAAATATGAATTATTCATCATCAAAGCTGTGTATACTTTAATTATCATATTTAATACTATGTGTTTTGTAATTTTTTTCAGATTTCTATAAAGCCTAATACTTTAATTGTTATTTATCAGTATTATTCTCGCAATCATGAAGGTAATGAAAACTGCACAGATCCAGGGAGTAAGCCCTCTGGCTATACAGGAATGGAGAGCTAAGCAAGCTATATATATATATATATTTTTTTTTTTTTCCTTTCTATTCTGTGTAGCTAGGTTTCCAGACTACACTCTCTGTATATTCTTAAGAGTAATGTGAGGTGTTCTTTATTTATCTTAAGCATAAAGTGTTTTTGTTTCTAAAAGTTGTTTATTAACTTTCTGGCATGTTTTATGGAAATTTATTTCATGATGCATTACAAAAAGTGGCTGTAATCAAAAATTGATGTAAATCAATGGCTGTAAACAAGAATTGTTTGTTTCAAGGCATATCAATATCATATAAAATGTAGCTTTAGATGTGGTTTTTCATAGTTATTACAAATGCTATTTTGAAGGTGTTTAAAACATTAGTTCCTTTTCATGTTAATAAAAGGGTACATGTAAAAAACAAGTCCATCAAAAAATGAGTTATTATTGTGAAAAAATCCTTCAAACCCTAAACCCCTAGGCTGTCTACTGTGGACTTAAATTTAGAGTTAGTAGCTGGTAAAACAAATGTTCATAAGTAGTCTTTGATACAGATTTATTGCATCTTGATGGAAAGCTGCCCAGCCTCCTAGAAAGCAGTATTTAACACCAATAATGTACATAAAAGAATCTTGTGTGAGGCAGATCATATGGAAACTAAAATTAGACAGGAAAAATATTTTATTTTTCAATGAGTCTTGCTAGTTTTCAAGAACTAAGAATGTCCTACATTAGGAAAAAACATCACCACCTGTACCTAATAATTTATTAAATGCCCCTAACTAAAGTTTGGTTATTTAGATTCGTGATTCATTAGTGGCATTTTATAGCTGAATTTGGATTTAGTTAGATTTTATAGCTGAATTTGTCACAATGTCAAAAACATTCTTCCACTAGAAATTGAGTGTTTCAACATGATTTAGTGGAATTTTATATTGTAAAAAATTATTATAGATACAAAAGAAGAAAAAATAATAATATTCCAGTGGCCAGGTAACATTCTTGATATTAATTCAATCAAAAATCTATTGGCAACAATGGTAAAAATGAACTGCACCGCAAAACAAAATCAGTAATGTAACTATGGTTTCATGATGAAGAAATTTAAAAAATCTGTAGTGACTGTACTCTTTACTAAATTATGAATCTGAATTAATTAAGATTAAATATTTAAAAAAAAAAAACATATCTTGCGCAAAATCAAAAGTAATAATAGTAATAACCCAATTAAAAAAAAAAAACAGATTTACTCATTTAAAGATTAAATTTTAATAAACACATACTGAACACAACAATCTTACACTAATCATACACACTAACACAGTCTATCCACGATTCACCTAAAACAGGCAAAGTACTAGTAGAACTTATGTAAATCGCCAACACCACAAAAAATAGAATAATATCTATAAAATCTCTGGAAAAAAGATGTTCTTTAAAAGGAGAAACAACACTAGTTCCTAATCTATAGCTAATTAATACAGCTAAAACAGTAATTTACTTGCATAAATCAATTAAATTATTATTACTTATAAGTGCATTTAAACCCAAATGTACTGCATACAAAATTAATTTTTATGTAATATTAAACATTTTTACCACTAGGTACAGTTCATAAAAGGTAAGAACATTTAACTAATTTTCTGAAGTACTTTCAGAGCATTAGCTCCATCATCAGCAGAATATTTTTAAGATAGACGTAATTAAAATATGAAAATTAAAAATATTACTTTTAAAGTTGTACGTAGTCAAAAGTATCATCATTTATATACTGTTGTCATATTCAAAAACGTTCTATATCTACCATGATATGATTCAGAATAGTATTATAAAATCATTTTATCATTATATCAGGTCCACCAAATTTATTATTAAATTGAATCTATTAATTAATAAGTTTATATTTATTAATATATTTTTCCAATACACCAACTTCCTTATTGTTATTACAAATCTCCAGAATTTCAAATTTTTTTTTATTCAGTAATATTTTTTAAAATTTTTATTAGGTCTTTCCCGACATTTGAAAATTAAAACCACCTTTTTTGTACTTAACATATATATATATATATATATATATATATCTCTTCACAATTATTTCACTTGATAGAGTACAAATAGTTCATATTTATTAAGCATATTATACAGGGTGTCCCATATAAAACGCAACCCAACCTTATATTGGTAGGTATTGAAATAATAAAAAGGCATGTGTAAAT
>JAAAKQ030071470.1:0-15418 GCA_010016005.3 Zanna intricata | reverse complement strand
GTTTTTAAAGTGTATTTTAATAATCAATATGTTTTTCTTTGTTGTAACATAATTTTAGAATTAGTGTTGCATAATACTTACAATGAATCATAACTATCATATACACATACTAAACTTTAACAGGACCCTTAATAACAGCCACTGACGTAATGCAACTCTGGTGATGCTAAATTTGACAACCAGCTTATAATCCTGACATGTCATAAACAACATTGTTTGAGAAAATTTGAGGTCACTAATAAATACTACTATACTGTTAGTGAAGATGAGATTAGTACTCATACACCAAAATAGAGACAAACCAGGTGTTTTGACAAATAAGTTTTTTTTTTATAAGAGAAGATTCTAACACAGACAATAAACCAAGTGAATGAAGATGATGTTGATTATGAAGATGTTTACCTCTTTATCACAATATACTTTTTTAATAAAACACTTAAACCGAAAAATTGTCTTTCATTGGTATAAACCAAACGATTATTTTAATAATTTTTTTTCTTTTTTTTAGAGATACAATGCTAATATTTTCTGTAAAATAAATTATTAGGTATGTTAAAGCACCACTGCATCTAAAGGATAATTTGCCGGCCTCCATGACATGAGTGGTACTGTCTCTGCCTTTCATCCGGAGGTCCCAGGTTCGAGTCCCAGTCAGGCATGACATTTTTTATACACAATTATAATTCATTCATCTCATCCTCTGAAGATATACCTTACGGTGGTTCTGGAGGTTAATAATAAAAAAAAATATATCTGAAGGACAAAATATTTCATTTCTATATTACACCTACTAGTAGGTTTAATTTTTTGAAAATGAAATTCTTGTTTTTATTAATCCAATTCTAAGAATGAGCCTCATAAAGAACCTGTCAAATAAACAGAACCTGTCAATCATATCTTTTGACAAAGATATGATCTTTGTGAATGTTCCAATCTTTACTGAATTGAACCCATAAAAAATGTCAAAATCTACATATCCCACATCAACATCTCAATTGATAAAATTATTATTAGCATTAAGAGCTAATCATAACTGATAATCAGCAATTTTGTGTGACAGCTGAAATATAATGCACACTAGAACACAATGGGAAAAGAAAGTGTCACTCAAAGCAACAGTTGCTTTGATTTTGTAGTTCCCTACTACTAATATTCCAAAACTCTTTGAGCCACATCCTCTCATTTTTTTTAGTAATTTTTTGTTATCTTATTTTTTGGAGTTGAATATATCTGCTATATCACAAAGTTTTTTTATGGTGAATGCCCTGGAAACATCACTTACAACTACAGAGTCTCTTGTGCAGTTGAAATCTAAACCTATTCCACACAGTCTATACTCACAGAATTGGTGCAATTTCCCTTCTTTCCACAATTAAAAAGGGATAGTAATTGACTAAGTTCATCTTTTTCCCATGTAATAGGTCTATAATGTATATTAATATTTTCAGCCAAATTAAAACACATAGATCAAATTTGGCAACTGAGTTAATAGGGTGTATTTTATTATCAGTGGAGTTTATTTGGTTTGAAAATGATGGAACAGTAGATTAAATTTTGCATTAAAAATGTAAATAAAGTATAGTGAAATAGTGAAGATGTTAGAGAAGACGTTAAATGAGAATGTTATGTCACATCAAGGAATTACAAGGTCTGTTCAGAAATTCCGTAGACTATTGCTCGGGCCCAGTTGGTTGCAAGGAAATCTGCTTAGTGTCGCCTTCTTCGTACAGATCAGCTGATTACAAGGCAGTTTTTTCACATATGCTACAATTCATTCATCTCATCCTCTGAAGATATAACTTAATGGTGGTTCCGGAGGTTACAAAAAAAAATAAAAATAATAAGCTAAAGTTCAGGTTAAAGACACAATTCTCTGCTGTTTATGGTTTTTTCTCCTATTCTTTCCATCATCTCATCTTTCTCACTAAAATAAGTAGAAGTTGATTGTAATAGGGAAAAAGAACTGCAAATATTAGCTGTACACTAACATAACATTCAGACTGTTTTTATTTCATTTGACAAATTCAGGAAAAAAACTTTTGATAAAAGAAAAATAACAAGTTTGCCATTTACCTTTCTTTTCTTAGTTCTACCACGACCAGATATTTCTTCATCATCATCATCATCATCTCCTTCCTGTTTATCAACAGAATTGTTTAGATCTTTTGACTTCTTTTTCTTTTTATCTGCTGTAGCTAAACCTGTGACTATTTCCATTATACCTAAATGAACATTATCCACACGACATGCATAGATTCTAGTACTAGCATCCAAGCCACAACTCAACGTCTAAAATAAAAATGAAAAAATTTGTAAGTTAAACTGATAAATAATAAAAATATACTTAATACATAAAAATTAATTCAATAATACAAGGTCTGTCCAAAAAGTAATGTCATACATTTTATTTTTGAACCGGGATTAATGGTAATATATCAACTACTAAGCGAGTGCTTGCTCAGTTGTCTCCGAACTCTCGGAGATGAAGGCCAAACAATTTTTTAAACTTCTCTTTCACCTCTTGTACAGTTGCAATGCAGCGCTCACTGGGACAAAGATATACATACACAATCAAGTTTTGTGTAAAACTTGCTAAGTCTGTAGCAGAAACATTTCCAATGGTTCAATAGGCCCTTGAGGATGAGTGTCTATCACAAAGGCAACAGACAGCACAAAGCATTTTAGGAAGGCCGTGAAGAGGTCGCCAATGAAACCCATGATGAATGCTCATCAAGCTCCTCAAACGACGAAAATGTGAATTGTGTCAACAAACTTCTGCAAACAGACCGTCGAATGAGAATCATGCAATAGAATGTGATTTGCAGTTGAGAAACGTGTACATAAAGCTTGTCTCAAGAATTTTGACCGACAACCAAACATTTTGTGAGTGGAAATTTGTCAAAACATTTTGGAAATGTCTGAAAATGGTCCTCACTTTTTGGACAATGTTATCACAGGTGTTGAAATGTGGATATTCCAGTATGACCCCTAAAAGAAAAGGCAAAATGCTGAGTAGCACATCTCGGCATCCCCTTGCCCCCAAGAAGGCAAAAAACAAAAAGGAAGGGTCAAATAAACAAATCAAAGATCAACATCATGCTCATTATGTTTTTTGACAACAGGGGGATCATCCATCATGAGTCTGTACCTTCCAGGACAACCATTTACTTTTAAATTAAATTTTACGAAGAAGTCCTTTTTTTTCATACTTGTAAACTCGGTGACATTACTTTCCAGACAGACCTTTTTTGTAGTTCATTTTATGCGAGTGCTTCCTGTACACTGAAAAACAGATACACACAAACACACGCACGCACGCGCACACACACACACACACACACACAAGGTGCTACCCAAAAGTTCGGGGAATTTTACCATAAAAATAAAATAGCTTACCATAACTTTTAATTTCCACTGTCTCCTTCAAAGTAGTCCCCTTGGGCATTGATACAGTGATCCCAGCATTTTTCCCATGATTCCATGCATCCCTGGAAGTCTGCAGGTGTAAGTGTTCAAAGCACGTTCTGCGTTTCTTCCTGAATCTCCTCAATTGTGTTAAAACAACTGCCTTTCAATTGAAATTTTATTTTCGGAAAGAGAAAAAAGTTGCACGGAGCAGGGTCAAACGAATAGGGTGAATGGGGAATCATTGCCATCTTTTTGGAAGCCAAGAAATTCCAAACAGCTAACAATGCAGTTTGTCAGCATGCACCAACAAAAACATGGGGACTGTTGTCATGGTGCAGAACCCAGCTGTTGTTACCCCACAGATCTGAAGATTTGCACCTAATGCTTTCACGTAACTGCTTCAAAACAATAGAACATCCCATTGACAGTTTGACCAAGAGGAAAAAATTCCTTATGGATAAAGCTTTTGATGTCAAAAAAAAAATCATCATGGACTTCCCGTTGCTGCTAAGTTGGCGTGCTTTTTTTGGCCGCAATGAATTTGGCGACTTCCACTGTGATGACTGCTGCTTAGTTTCAGTCATACCCATACACCCCTGTCTCATCACCAGTTATGATGTTGAAGATGAAGTTAGGGTCATCTTTTGCTGAATATTTCAATTCACTACAGACAGCTACACGATTTTGTTTCTGGTTGCCATTCAACAGTCTCGCTATGAACATCATGGGATGTTTGTCTACGATCTGCAACAATAGCCTCTCGCACTTTCACGATGTTTTCCAGTGTTGCGCTTGTTGATGGTCTTCCTCAACAGTCATCATCTTCAGCTGTCATTCCTCCATCTTTGAATCATTTGTACCACAAAAAAGTTTTATTTTTACTCATAGCATTGTCACCAAATGCTTCCATAAGCATGCGATGGGTTTCTGCACCAGTTTTTTTAAGCATGAAGCAAAATTTGATGCAGGTTCTTTCCTCTTTAAAATCTGCCATTTAGAACTTCACCAAAGCAGTAAAACACAACGTTACACAACCACTCGAAAGTCAACAATGCAGTCTCTCACCATCACAGCTGTTGGAATAATGATTCACAAAGAGTACTGTTAGCCACATCTAGTGGCAGCAGGTCGTACCAGCAATAGTTCGTACACGAAATTCAAATTCTCCAAACTTTTGGGTAGCACCTCATATATACATACATGTTTTCTCTATATATATACATTGTTTTCTCTAAAGAACTTTGAAACTTACCAAAGGAAATCAGCATCTCTTTTACTTTTTTTAAAAACTTCCTTTTAATTAGGTTGAAATTAAAATAATACCAATAAAAGAATGCTTTTTCTCTTCATTACTAAAAATATAAGCAAAGAATATTTTTTTATAGTAATATTTCATTTTATAAAAAAAAACCGTCACAGTAATTGCATCAGATGGGCAGAATTTGTGGTTTTAGTTAACCTTGAAAATAACTCAAAAACCCAGTTTTTCTTCTCTTACTCTGAATTGATTCGCTTGAAAATCAATACAGTTTTATTACTACTAGATTTACATCATCCTACAAAGTTTCATCAAAATAAATTAAAAATTGCTCCCAGTAGAATGAAAGAAAGCTGAAACTGTACCCACAAACCCCTCTTGTTTGGTTCCAGTTCCTGCGAACCAATTCGCTTGAGAATTAACAGGGTTCTATTCCCAAGAAGTTTACATTATCCCACCCAGTCTCGTGAAAATCTATTATGATTTGCGTCTGGTTGGGCAAATGAAAAAAATGTAAACGTAAATGTAAATTTAAAAGTAAATATACATATTATGTATATAAAACTGACCAGGCAGAGTAGATATTTCCAAATTCTTTGGAAAACTATTATTTCCTACAAAACTTAAACATTATTAGTAGATTAACAAGATACTTACAGGAAAATCTTTCATTGTTTTATCATTTCGTTTTAGAAGTACAACCATATAATCTATTAGTTTCAGATTAAAAGCATTGTTTACATTTATTTTCTGAAACAAAATAGAACGTAAGAAATCAAAATTGTTTTCAGTTACCTTAATTTTCATAAAACAAAAACATAAGAGAAACCATGAAAGCACCAAACATTCACTTTGCTTTCATCTTTACAAAAAAAAAAATATATAACTATCATTTAGAAACAATACTTATGCATGAGATAAAACTACAAAAACTTCACTTAAAGCTATATTTTCTATATTCTATCCTAGCAATAGAAAGTAATGAAAATTAATTTAAAGTTCATCTTTATAATGCTGACTTTAAATCCTTTCTGAAAGTGTTTTTCTTTTTTTCACACAATTACATCACAAAAATATCATTGATAAATTATTTTCTTTTATTCTATAATTACTAAAAATACTAAGTAGTATGTTTAAAATACAGAAAAAGCTAAATAAGTAAGGAAAAGATATGATGATTTTTTCTGTTTTAAATTCATAACTTTTAAAATGTTTATAATAATTAAAATAAGTTTTAAAAATATTATTTATATTATCATTTATGAAGTAGTATACACTATAACGATATTTTGATACAAGATATTAGCAATAATTACATTATAAAGATAGATACATTTGATACTAGATAAAAGATAGATATTAGATACAATATTTTATACTAATTTTACCAATTCCAGATTGCAAATTGGATCTCCTAAAATTAGTTTTTTATCTAAAGTTCAGCTACAACAGTATTGGTTCACTAAATCTTATTTTATTGAAACAAAATAAATTTTAATAGATAAATTTTTATCTCTCAAACTACATATCGGAAGACAAAAAAAGTATTATATTTGAGGTAGCGTTAAAATATTCTGAGAATTTGGCACCTTCTATTTAAAATTGCAATCATGACAAAATATTATTGATACATAAGTTGGCAATAATTATAACATGAGCAACATTATATTCTTGTTTTATCTCCAAACACAGTTACAGCTATGTGTTTGCATCATGTATGAATGAAACTAGTACTGTTAAAAAAAAAATCATTGAATAATGGTAAAATAAAACAAAATTTCCCATTTTGCTTAAAAATCACTATCAAAGATATTAACACTTCTTATAAAATGGGGATGAAAGACATAAGTTAATGAATGATGAAGTGATTTTGTGGAGTAGTGACAGAGATTTTTTTTAACCTCCAGAGCCACCATTACGGTATATCATCAGAGGATGAAATGAATGAACAGTAGCGTGTGAGAAAAATGTCATGCCTAACCGGGATTCGAACTCAGGACCTCCGGATGAAAGGCCGAGACACTACTACTCACGCCAAGGAGGCCAACATTGAAGAGATGATGAAGTTCATATTGAGTAACCATCTGGTACAAAAATGATAGAAACATTAAACATTTTTTAAATCTTCTTATGTGAAGAAAGAAAATCTGTTGAAGAAAATTGTAACAGAAGTTGGACAGTTATCACAGTATTCTCCACAAGTGATCATCTGAAGTTGCACTGAATTTTACTGGCACATTGTTCCAAGAATGTTGTTGGCATATAAATTCATGCGAGTCAAGAAGTATTTTGGATGGCATAATGTAATATTTCTGGACCTACAATTAAATATCACAACTTGGCACCAGTTAATTTTTGCTCAAATCCTAATAAGAAATTGACTCTGAAAATAAAGCATTACAAGGATACTGATAGCTTCAATCAGGAAAAAAATACAGTTAAATTTTTAAAAATGGTTTCCATGAATGTTTCCTAAGACTTTATGAATGTTGGTAAAAATGTGCAGCTTACAAACAGAAACTATCATGAAAGAAATATAATACAGAATTTTTTAATGTAACAATTTTCATAAAATAAATACATATACTTTTTTTAAATTTACTTCTCGTTTAAAAATGTTCTACTAAAATATTTTATTAATTTCAATATTTCACATTTTATAATTTATTTTCTACCTGGTTTCAAATTCTAAAAATCATAGAAGCCAAATAAAAATAAATGATTTCAGTACATAATTTAACTAAAAGAATTAAAACAAGTTTAGCAAAAATAATAATAAGCCATTTCAAACAAAAAAAAACTAAATTATTTACGTTCAATGAAATCTCAAAGAACTCCAGAATTAAATACCTCCTTAGAAATTATTTTTTCAATAAAATCATATTTCTTCAACAAGTGACACAATTTAATCTCATCGGTGGTATACAAGTAAAAGCTTATACAGGATTTACATTAAAAAGAAATTACAAACCAACAATCAAATTCTATAAATTTCACTAAATTATCCAATATAACTCATTCATCCATAATAAATATACCAAAACTATTGTTTTCAATAAACTCAAATTTATGAAATACATATGTTCTTATTTATTAATTAAACGGATAAACAAATAAACCATTTGAAGAGTTAATAGTATAATTCAGTTACATAAACAAGTTAATAATTAAGAAAGTTTGCGATTAAATGATATTTTAAATACCAAGTTTGAGAATTAAAAAAGAATAAGGAACTTGTTGGGGCACATTATATAATAACATTCAATAGACATGAAGTCATATGAATAATGAATTTCAGAGAAACCTTAATCTGAAATCAGGATCTAAAATGTTTATAAAAACTATTTTTAGTAGGACAGAGCAACAGCTTATACATTCAACTGAACATGTCAATATCATTTTTAATTTAATATCAAATTGTCTGATTGATTTAATCTTGCAATCTCTCAACCCCAAATCATTTTTTCTGGTATTTCTTAAAAAAAAAATCAATGACTAGAAAATGAGAAAGAAACCAACAACAACTAGCAAAACATTCAGAGAAGATCTACAGCAACTGATGTATATAAGTTAACTTTTGAAACAGTTTCAAAAATATATCAACTATAATGAATACCAAATTTAAGAAAATAGTTAGTAATTAATTATATTACACATTACACAAGTGAAATGTTCTATAGTAATTTAAAATTTTGTTTTTCTACCATTATCAAACCACAGGACACAACAGTGAAGTGGAAAAAATTAAAAGTCTGATTATTAATTTGACATTTGGGTGAAAATGCTAAACTTGAGAATATATTGTGAGTCAATTTAGTTACCATATGAACTCGTGTTAATGTCATTTAGTTACCATAGGACAGTAGTCAGATACACATCATGTTTTCTGTGTTAAATCATTTTATAAAAACAACTTTATGACAAATGTAAAAAGGTTATTTAGCAATCATTCAATATTCTGCATCATTGGCAGGTACCATCTGTTCATGCAATTAACTTGTCAATTAAGAGCTTTGAAGAGAGATATTTCACATTAAATTTAAAACATAAAAAATAGAAAAAAGTGTTATAATGCCAAAAAAAAAAATTTTGATAAGAGTTTGAACTGTGTAATATATAGTCAAACACATTCTGTGATTAAATATGCATTTAGTATTTAATAACAGTGTATCATCGAATCAGTGTATCAACTATTAAATCATACATAAGGACTTAAGTTTTCACCCAAATAAAATTCAAACTGTTCAAAAATTATAAAATGCTGAATAAGTTGCTTAGAAGAATTTTTTCAGGATAGTAATGAAAACTTATCAAGTTTTGATCATATATTTATGATCATCCTCATATGTTTATGATCAGCTGAAGCTCCATTTTCACCTTAACAGCTACATAAACAGAGTATAAAAGATACTGAGAGCTGAAAACCCACTTCAATTACTTGAGAAACCACTGCATATTCCTAAGGTCACAGCTTGCACTTTCATCATCTTACACTTAAGTATTATTTTTTTTTCAAGATGATTAAGAAAACTTGAATATTTTAAATTTAAGAAAAAGCTGCATGCATTACACTGGCCTTGTTACAGTGGGAATGGTAATTGTTTGATTATGATTACATGAGTGAATAAGTCACAGTTATGACTCTGTCAAGGATTATATTTAAAATATAAAATGGCATATCTTACTTAACTGCAGAAACATTTATCTTAAAATAAAACCTTATTTAAATATAGGTGTTTTAAATTTTCCTACTTCACCAATGTACATATATTAATACAAACTTTAAAAAAGCATTGGTAGGTTTCATACTATCCTTTCATGATATAATTAGTCACAATTTTTTAATTTCTAAATTAAAAATTTGTGTTTATTAATTCTAAAGAATGTACAGCACAAATATAAAGTAAAAATGACAATTTAAAAAATAACAGTTTCATTTAACTATTCATAAAATATTTAAAAAAATTATTAAGTATTTATATAAAATATAAATATATTTACTATAAATAAAAGTTACAACACCATAAAAATAAAAGTTTTATTACTACCAACAGATATTACTATTTCAATCACGTAATGATTACTGGTCTATTTAAATAGTTAAAAGGCATTTCAGCGCAATATTTTACCTCACAACTTGAACAAACCAATTTCACCTATATTTACAAGAAAGTTCTGATATAGTCTGTCACAGAAAACAGTGCAGCATTTGTAAATATGAATTCAGCATGTACAAGTAATATCTCAGTAGCTTACACTAAATCATTCTGTCACTTCTAAGTGTAAGTACAATTATTGCTTTATGAGTAGAATATACTGTAAGCTTCACTTGTCTGTTGCAATGATATGCTGATGATAAAAAGTAGAAATTTTGTTGAATCTTTGATGTTTAATAACAATAAAATCATTTGTAATGCTTCACAAAATTAATTAGTTCAGTGAAAGAAAGTATCTCAATCCATGTTCCTGTGTTACTCTGTGTGGTACAATAGTTTTATGCTTCATTTTCATTAAATTTAATTTACCTTTTGTATTTGTGCCAATCAGATTTTAACAATGAGTGATTCTCATTGAAATATAAACCAGAAAAACCCTTAAATAGTTTTTAAAAAAATAATCAGCAACATATATATAACGTTAAAACAAGATGTCCTTGAAACTGTAATCAGAGACATTGCTCAGAAACCAAGTAATGCAACAGCCATTAGCGAAAGAACAACAATATAATAAAGAAACACAAAATTGATACTAACATGTTAGCGCTAAAAATACTCGACAGCATGCGAAAACAATTGAAAAGTTGGATGATTTTACGAAAATTGCTATCAGAAAAAACGTTCATTCATTTTATATCAGTAACAAGCTTCCTAACTTGAATAAGATATTAAATGCTGTGAATACCGATTCTGAACTGCCAAATGTTTCTAGAAGTACATTACATCACGTTTTAAAATCAAGGAATTTTTATTCATGTCCAGAAAAAACAATTATTTGATTGAATGTTATTTGTAACTGTTAATTGAATGATATTGAATATTATTTCATGGTATGGGGAATGTTTAAGAGAAATTAAGAGATTTTGCCAAGAGGGTAAGACAATTTATGATTTAGATGAAACTTAGGTTAATGCGGGACATGTATAGGAAAATGTAAGGGTAAAAGTATGTATAAAGAAATATTGAGCACAAAAGATGTTTTTATGAAAGGTTCATCCACTGGAAAACCCTGGCTGGAGAAATTAAACAATTAATTTAAAAATTAAACAAATTTCACTTCTCACTTCAGTGTAACTCACACTTTTGTGAGAAGTGAAAATTGGCTTTTGAATGGTAGTTTATGGGTTTACCAAATCTCTCCAAGAGTATCTGGATGACATGAATGGTGAACATTTTATGCAGTGGTTTAAAAAAATTATCAAAATTGTTGTCATCAAAATTTTCTTATAACAATTTATTTTTAATTAATTTTTATCTTAAAAGTAAAGAGAAGTTTTTTTTCTCAAATGAAGTGTATAAATTAAATTAGAATCATTATAATGTTATGTTTTGGTTTGTTGCATGCTTTCATAAACAAATTATAGAAATTTCAATTGTGAGTAGAATTTTATTCATAGCAATGCCATAATTTACTAACTGGAAACTATAAAATTAACTTTTCAGCAATTGTAAAATTATCCTAGAAAAATAAACTACTAAAAGAAAAAACAATTTATAATTTAAATTCTTAAAGATCTATGTAAAGAATTCAGATTAATACAGTGTTCAAAAAGTGACGCAACCTTATAAAGGAAGAATGTTTCCTCATTTTGTTGTAGATTTAAATGTGGAAAAGTATGTTATACAATGCAGCAGAGAATATTCGTTGTCTCTCGATATATTAGATATGCCAGTAATACCCAGACCCAAAATGCCTTTAAAGAAAAATGTGATGTGGCTGTACAAGTTCCAAGAGACAAAGAATGTGACAGATGCAGCCAAAGTGGTCGACCAAAAGTACTAACACCAGTA
This sequence comes from Zanna intricata, assembly GCA_010016005.3. Classification (NCBI taxonomy): domain Eukaryota; kingdom Metazoa; phylum Arthropoda; class Insecta; order Hemiptera; family Fulgoridae; genus Zanna; species Zanna intricata. Next base: position 3,745 of record JAAAKQ030071470.1, on the reverse strand, counting down.
AACTAAATGCAAACTTTTTTTTTTTACCGGCAGAACCACAGTCAGGATACATCTTCAGAGGATGTGATGAATGATTTGTAGCGTATGTGAAAATGCCAGTCTGACCGGGATTCAAATCCTGGACCTTCAGGTGAAAAGCCAAGATGCTACCACTTGTGCCACAGAGGCCGGCACAAACTGCTAATTCTGTAAGTCACAAGAAGACTGTGTGATGCCTATGTAGCCAGTCTGGTCTCACCATTTGTAAAGCCCATAGGGCATTGCACAATGTTTAAAGATACATCATACATAATTCATGTTGTTCGGAAGTTGTTACCTGCAGACATTGGAAACATGTAGCTTTCTGTCAGTGGTTCATGTCATCTGTATCGCCATATGGGGAAGAACTCAGTGATTGGTTTTGTTCTCAAAGGCATAGTTCTATCTTGATGGATACATAAATGCACAAAATTCACGCATTTAGTATATGGAAAATCCACATCAGCTGCACAAGTCTCTGGATGAACAAAATGTGGATGTTTGGTATGCAATATCACATAGGCGAATCTTCATGGCACAGTTAACACAGTGTGCACTACATATAGATGCTGCAGAAATTATTAAATAATATATCTGCAGATTTGCTAGAGTACACATGGTTTCAGCAGGACAATGCTACGGCTCATACAGCCAAAACTATGACTTTCTTGGATCAGTGTCTTCATGGACAAGTGATTTCAAAGGGGTTGTGACCCCCTCGGTCGCCTGATTTATCCCTTCCTGACTTTTTCTTGTGGGAATACCTTACACATTCTGCTTACAAAACTCATCCTTACACTATTTCCAATATGTACAGCAAAATTGAATGATGTATTGCTGCAATTCCTCAACAAATGTTACAACATGTGTTTAAACAGAAATAGAATGATTTTCAAGGATTCTTTAACAAAACAAAATATATCAATATTAGGATTAAAGGATAAATATTATTTTAACGAAATATAATATTTTCAATGACTTAACTTAAAAATTAATGATTTTTAGTTGATGAAACACAGACAGAGAAGAGCAAACTACCTTTAAAAGAGGTGGAACTCATATAGATGATTAACTTTGATCAAACTCATTGAAAAGCAATAAAAATTTAAATACTGAATACTTAATATTTACAGCAGGTTTTCAAAATTGTTTGTCAGGAAAAAGTTGTAGAAGATATCAGAGCAAAAAGAAACTTTTTCAGGTGCTTCAGTAAATGTATAGTTATAAAAAGAAATAAATTGTTAAGTTAACAAAAACAGTAAATGTAAATTTGCAAGTTAAATATCTATATATTTTTCCATTCTTTGTAACATTTATATTGATGATCTTTTTGGCATTATATAGATAATACCAGAGATTTTATGCCAATTTAACAGTTGTGGCTAATAATGAGTATTGCTTACAAGGAATTACATTTGAACCTATTTAATTTATTTATCTTCGGGGATATTTTTTATGATATAAATAAATATGAAATCTTCACCATAAAAATTTTATAGGCAATCTTTTTTTTTTTTTTTTCAATGATGTTGATTAGATTAAAGGAGCAGGTCTCAGCCCAAACAATTCACCATATTAATAAAAATTTACAAGAAAGTGAAAAAAGAAAGTACCGTTTTAGGTTTCATGTTTTATGTTGAAACTACTGTTAAATGTTTTAATTTAAAAAAAAAACAAACTGAAAGAAAGTATTTCTGTACTTATACATACAAGTAATTTAAATTGTTTCTAAACTGTAAACATAATTGTCAAATGACTGACTTTGATTTTGCAGTCATAGGTTTTTAGAACTAATTTAATATTTCTTAACACTTAATTTCTTATATTAAATATTTTTAAGAGTAACATATTTAATACCTTCTCTTTCAAGTTATGTAATTATTAAATGATCAATAAAATATATTTTTTTATCGATTAAAAAAACTAATAATTGTTTTGTAATAGTTCATCTTAAATTAAGATTGTTACAAATGTTTTAATTTGATATTTTAGTTTTACTATTTTATTCTAATTTTCTGGCTTCTAATTTATGAAAATCATCAATAAAATAGATTAAGGGAGCATACAATGGAGAAATTAACAGACAAAATATCAGTAATTTCACACAAAAGCATTACTCTGAAATTCAGCATATTAAAAAAAACTTCCTAAGGTCTGCAATAATCTATTTCTATAGTAAAACACTTCAAAGTTTAACAAATGACCCATTTCATAATTTATGTTCACTCATACGACATAACCTTACATGCACACAAAATTAAACATTTACCACTATATAATAAAACAATAATTTTCTTGATATTTTTACAACCTTATTAAAATAAAAAAGTTATTTTCAAAAATAATTTGTATGTAAATAAAATAAACAAATGGCATGCAACAAAATAATTTAATAACACAAATGTTTTATAAAATAAAAAACATATATCACATTAATATATCTGTCATGCATTATTTTGGGCAGACAAATACACCCAACAAAAAATGTAATTATTTTACAACATAAGTTTAATATAACTGCATATAGTAATAAATACAAAAGAACATCCGTAAAAATAAATTTATTTTATATTCATAATTACATTCGCAGCATTAAGCTCAATACAGCTTGCAAGATGAGCAGCCAGTTGTTCTGAACTTAAATCAATATCCAAAAAATGTGCAAGTATTTCAAGTGATCTTGATCCTTTTTCTGTATCTAATGTACTATCTTGACCAGATACTTGATTCTCACGTTCAACACGTAGCTCTTCAGCATCATCATTCTAATGTAAAAACAAAAAGGACAACGAAAATTAGTTAAACCGCATTGTTTACAGAATAATGCAATATAAACACATTAATCCAGACTATAGTAGTTTGGATATTGGTTAATCTATAATATACAAAAATATGAAATTTTTAATAGTTTTTACAAAAAGTATCAATAAAGATAACTTTCTTTGAACTCTATGAAACTAATTTAATATTAGAGATATTTTAAATTGAAAGAAAAAACACAGCAAACAGGATTTATAATGAAATATAAGAATCCATCTACAGCAAAAAAGTTACAGAATTATTGTTGTTTCTGATTGTGTTAAAAAGTTTCTTTTTTTATTTATGGGGCGAAAAACGCTTGTGCGTTATCATCGCCTGGATCCAATATTTTTAATGTAATGGTAAACGACTATGATGAAGCCTAGTCATTATGGCTGCAGTCTCTGAGAGTAAATCCAGTAAAAAACCAATGAGTTGAATGTTTAAAGATAATTACAAAAATTATCTCATATACATGGGATAAACATACTACACAGAGATATTAATAGAAAACAAAAATGTTGCACATAACCAATAAAAGAAATATACCCATATACTGAAACAAAATTTACAAAAACAAACTAAATGAGAGAAAATACACTAATGCATATGCTAAAAAATATACTAAACATATGTACCAAGCATTTTAAAAAAAGCACCATTAATAATAGAATCTGCAATACCACTGAAGCAATGATTACAAAACTGAAAAAGTTTTCTGGAAGCATATTCCCAGATAATTAATGTAATTGAAAAGTGATAATTATTTTTTTAGATATATAAACCTTGAAGTTGAGAGTTCTAAGGTACAAATCCTAGTTAAGATAAAAATTTTTGCACAGATTTGAATTCTAGATCGTGGATACCGGTGTTCTTTGGTGGTTGGGTTTGAATTAACCACACTTCTCAGTAGTGGTCGACCTGAGAT
>JAAAKQ030071458.1:0-34216 GCA_010016005.3 Zanna intricata | reverse complement strand
ACGCAAAACGACAGTACTACCAACATAAACAAAAATATAACTAAATTGCGGATAAATATTGACTTACCCTCGTATATGCATAAAAATTACTATTTGTTCGATACTGGTCGACTTGAGCCGTACAACTTTACCCTACAACAATTTCACTTACCCTTCACTTTATATAACATCTTCGTCTCCACAGTCGGCACCTTCGCAACACCTTTTGCCGGACTGCGTGGCGCGAGTAGTAGCGTCTCGGCCTTCATCCGGAAGTCCCGGTTTCGAATCCTGGTCAGGCATGGCATTTCACACACACGCTACAATTCATTCATCTCATCCTCTAGTTCCGAAGGTTAAACAAAAAAAAACAACTTCGGCTCCTTTGCCCATAACGGAATATGAAAATAATCATCAACGCACCAATTAAAATAACCATCTAAATGGTTTAATTTAATTAACATTTTTAAATGTTTTATCAAATTTTTTTATCCCTCTCATAAGATAGAAACAAATTTTATTTATGGTTAAAAATGCTTGCTATAATTACTGTTTGGAGAATATAAAGATGGTTGGTTGAGGTCATCCTTGCATACGGTTTGGATTAAAGTAGACATTTTTTCCACTTTTCCTCAAATAAAGTCGTTTTACCTTAAGGTAAGAGTTTGAAGGAAAACGTTAATATTATCTATGCTGTATAAAATTTGTTTGTCTGTTTACGTCTCTCTCACTCAATGATTTTTTTTTTCTCTTTCTCTCAATTTTATTTTATAATTCGCCTGAGCGCATATGTTTGTGTATGTAATAAACATTTATGTTTGTAATTTTTTTGTTTAATGTTATATACTTTACTGTATTTGCCCGTTTAGTTAAGCAGTAGTTGCCGTAATGGTAACTAAAGTGATGTAATAAAAATTACTTTATACTAAAACACTTCGGTTTAATTTTTTTCCTTGTTGCTGTGTATCTACAATCTGCTCTTATTTTCTAAGCGATTTGGAGAAGTATTTATGCTATCACTATTTTCTAAGTCTTATTTTTCATTGCTAATTACTTTACATCAAATTAATTTGTAATGTTATATTTTCTGCAGAGGTTCACATTTACTGTTAACCTTTTTTTTTTTTTAAGATTTTTTTTGTTTTATTACTTTGTGTTAATTTTTATATTGTGTTATTGAGTATTCTACTTTTTTTGCCGATTGATCTTCATAATAATGATAAAAATTCGGCGGGAATCTTATATTATATTCAACACTTTTCTTTTAAAGCATCAAATTCCTTTTCGTTACCATAATATTTTTTCGATAAACTGAAGAAAAATTAAACAAGCTACCATTTTTGGATTAATTATTAACCTTTAACTCGAATTAAACCTATGTGAGCCACAAAAATATATATTAGGTGCCCCAATTAACCGTGGAATATCAACTAATCTTTTCTTATTACCTTTGGTAATTTTGGTACGGTTTTAGACAAACTATTTTCCAGTTATTACTGAAATAGTTATTTCAGTCCGGAATGATTCTTTTTAATAACCTAATGTTTAAATAAAGTGTGTTGAAATGAAATTGTGATGAAATATTGTGTGCTAGAGTGGATATTGAACAGTAGTACAGCGTCCAGTACCTTCGCTGGCTACTTAGAGAAACATCTGAGTTTGAACCGTTATAATTTTTTAACTAACAGAAAAAAAAGAAAAACATTATGCATATTAAATTAAAGCCTGTACTGTTTTATGTCATTTCATTAAGATAATTTTTGGGTAGATAAAACACGTCACTTTTACTCGCAAAAAATCATGTAGAAAGGTTTTTTGCCTTTTTGATGTATTATTAATTTTCAAATTTATAGGAAAAGTTATATACCGGTCGCTTCCGGTCTGAAGCGACCGGAATAGTTCGTTGGCGTTACGTAAATACGATATCGCTTTATTTTTACGTTTTATCGTAATAACTACAAAGACCGTTCAAAACTGCGTGTAGGGCAACGGCTCCTTTTTCTTACGTAATAACATACCTATGCGCATTATTCAAATTTTTGTGCGGTGTAGCATCCGTTTTAATATTTTCGGTAGTCCTTGAATCTGACCCGATTAGTCGATCCATGAACGTTTTCTGGGTAGCGGTATCTATAGCTCTTGGTCCAAACGAGAAAAAAGTGTCTAAGGAGAAAAAAATGAAATTTATGATTGTGGAAAATTAGGTTTATAAAGTAGAAAACTCTTTTAAATAAATAATTTCCGTCCAAAAGTTTTTAAATTTTTATTTTAATTACTGTATATCTCATATTCAAATGAAATTACTTACATAATGAAATGTAATGTAATTTCTCTTTAAAAAATTGCTGTCAAGAAATTCATCAGTCGCCCACAAGATATTGTATTAATAAGAAATTATAAAGAGAACTGGAAATTTCAGTACGATATAAATATTACGTCGCTATCCGCTGTTCTTTGAAATTAATATTTAGAGTTGTATTTCTGCTTTTCATATTCGTATGAAAAGGGGAAAATTTTTATCTGGATATATAAAGGATTGAAAAGGTTTGATTTTTCATCGGATAAAAGCTGCTTTTCATTTTAAAAGAATAATCGTGCCTGAAAAAAAAATCAATTCTAGTAGATGGAGATCAGTTAAGAGACTATTTTATTGACGTATAAAAAATGGTTTTCCGTTCATTTTTTTGAAGTAAAATCTTCATCGCTGTTTTTTCCCCGTTTATTCCAGTGAGAAACTGTTATTAAACGGTTTCACATTCGTTGAACTTTATTTAATGTTAAAGGCTGACCGGTTTGATTACAATACTTAATACTTTTGTGTTTTAATGAACTGTTTTCCGGTAACTATTTCGGTTATGTTACGGGTTCTTGATGCTTTACGTATGATCTAATACATTTTTAATGGTGCTATTTTCTGGTTTGATACTCCTTTACTGTTTATGGAGAACACTGACCAAATTGAATCTTGTATAGGCTGAAGTTTACCAGTCGGTTTAGGTCATCCGTCACGGGACCTGTCGTAAAACTTTAGTTTATGCGGTCACCTTTCTTTTTATTGTACAAAACTTTTGTTTAACGCGTTGAAAATTTTATCGCGCTCTGAACCAAAGGAACAGATTTTTTATTTAATCGTTTATATTATTATAATGGCGAATATGATGATATAACACGAATGTAAAGTGATGAGTTTGTGTCACTTAAAAGAACTCTACCGATAAACTAATTTTTTATGATTAATAATATATTGCGATTAATATTCTTAATTTAATCGCTAATATAATCTAGGAATGCTAGGATAAACTATATTTTTAATTAATTAGAAAAAAGTTAATCTAGTTCCGTGGTTTATGTAACAACACCAAAGGTAAACTTGAGCGGGTGTGCCCTGAGATGCTTATTGTCGATAGAGTTTACTTCGGTTGTCTCTGTTTGAATAAAAACAATCGATTCCTTGGGTTTATCAAGTAAACAACACTGCCAATTGATACTCTGTCTAGGTACTGAATTGTTTAATTTAAATTACTCCTGATTACTCTCAACAGATAATGTGTTAATTAGATGTCTTTCTTTAAGCTCCATCCCCCCTTTGTTTATTTATTCTTCAGCAGTTGATGTAATATCGATTCTGGTTGAATCTAGGCTACCGTTTTAATTTTAGTGCATCGGATTATTTATTTTAAATCTAGTGTACGTAGAAAAATATTAAGTGATTTTTGTCGACGTTTAATTTTTTTAGTAGTTCTTACTTTTACCCCTTTTTGATTGTTAAGTATTAACATTTATTTTCATTTTGAATTCGTTTTTCGAACATCAGTCTTTTCATATGCAGTTATAAAAGTTGAGGGTTTATTGTGAAATTGTAAAGAATGTAATAACATAAATGATCTAAGTAAACGGTTACTATGAAATATGACTAACAAAATGATTCATTTTATGGAGCTGTTTTAAAGGATACATCGGGATAAACTCTATAACTCCTTAAAATACATCATTTTGTCATTCATATGTCACTGTAATCTTTTACCTAAATCATTTGTGTTATTATATTATTTACATCTTCACTATAATCTCTGTTTTATTATTGCATAAAAAAAGACTGATGCTCGAGAAGACGAAGTCAAAATGAAAATAAATTGTAGTATTTTAACACAAGCAAAAAGGGATAAATAAAAAACTTCTAGCAACATTTTATATGTTGAAAACAAAACTAGGCTTTTTTTTTTGTCTAGGTTATGCTAAATTTAAAATTAACAATCCAGTCCATTATGATAGATCAGGAGTACTGCATATGAGTTTGTCAAACGATTCTGCTTCTATCTCTTCGCGTAAAAGTTAATGCAGAATCTTTATCAATTTTTTGAATAAATTGCTTCTCGTTCACTCATCATCTTATTTATTATCAAAAATAACATTTTTTTAATCGCTGAAAGTCGTGAACAGTTTGCAGTGGAAGATTTAAATTTAGCTGATTTGATTGAGAAAAAAAACTGGTGAAAATATCTCCTCTGAATAACTATTGACGTAATTTTTGCAGTTATGTTGAAAGTTGGGAATAAATTGACAGTAAGTTCGATGTAAATAGATCTACTCTGCCCAGGAAAACGATGTAGAACCTGAACCAGATAATTTATGTTTATTTATCTAGTTATTTAAAGTTTACTGCTGATGAACCAATTTTTTATTGTTAATATTTTTAATTTATGTCTGTAATTGTAGCTATATTTTTTTTAATTATTAAAAAGGTTTATTCTATTTTCTAGTTGAGGTGATTTAAGTCTTTAGTGAAATGAGAGAGAGAAAGGGGGGCCTCATAAAAGTTCCGCAATATCCGGGTTGGTCTATTGTTGAACTCGTCATCGCAAATCAGCTATTTCGAAGTCGGGAGTTCAAATCCCAGAAGTTACTTTTATTCGGATTTGAATATTGGATCGTGGATACCGGTGTTCTTTAGTGATTGGTTTCAATTAACCACACATTTCATTAACGGTCGACCTATCTCTTTATCTGTTTAGCCTCCGGAACTACCGTAAGGTATTAACTTCAGAGGATGAATGAGGATGATATGTATGAATGTGAATGAAGTGTAGTCTTGTACAATCACAGGTCGACCACTCCTGAGAAGTGTGGTTAATTGAAACCCGAACGGTCGACCTGAGACTGTACAAGACCACTCTACTTACATTCATACATATCATCCTCATTCACCCTCTGAAGTTAATACCTTACGGTAGTTCGGAACAAACAGAGAAAGAGAGAGGATATGTTTAACAAAAACTCTACATTAAAACGTTTTTCATCATATTTCCTTCAGAGTAGTTTCCTTTGATATTTACACATTTTTGCCACATTCATAAATTTTTTGGAAGAAAACCTGAAAAAACTCTTCTTCTGAAAAAAAATTATTTTGGATGAAAACCTGAAACCTGTTGTAAGAAACTTCCTTCAATTGTCCATCACCTCTCCATGAGTTACCGCCGTTCTAGTATCATTTTGTTTAGAGGCTGGATTTCAAGCGAGAAAATAAGTAAAAAAAAAAACCGGCCCCAGTCCTTCCGACTTCTTGTCACATTTATGGGGAAAACTCAAAACTTGTGATTTTTTTGATCTGCTGAGAAAATATTTTGCCAGTGAGACCACGGTGTACTCGAGTTCATCTTGGAATAAAGTGAAAACTATCGACTGATTTTCTAACTTGTGACTACCCATTAAATTTTTTTTCTATCACATTGGACACATTCTTAACGTTTCGTCATCTGTTGGTATAGATGTCCGGATTCTATTAACATATTCATGTATGCTTAATACGATTTATTTATATAATATTAAAATTTGTATTGTAATTGGGTAATAATCGATAAGGTGCTTGTCTGTTAAAACGGGCTTTTTTAATTTAAGCAGTAAGAATTATAATTAAATGAGTCACAAAACTTAGATTGCTGCCGGAATTAATTGTGGATCGAAACGAGTTGAATAAACACTACTAGACCGTTTAACACGAATGATCTAAATTGAATGAATCATCTAAATCGAATGAAGTAAATTGTTACATTGAAATATGACTAACAAAATGATGCATTTCATGGAGTTTATAAAATGATAGTTAATAGATTAAATGTTCATACGAATCATAACAGAATTAATTAGTTATTCGGTGGTTTTTTTTACAGTTTATTTCAATCTGTAAATTATCTCGTATAGAATTTTTTATCGTTTTTTCAACCAGTAATTGGTTGAGATGTGTTAAAAAGTATTTGGAAAACCCAAGTGGTAATGTTTATATATACAAGTAGCCTATTGAGCGTTTTATATGCTGGCGTGTCTGTTTAGATCGCTGCGGTTATCGGTGATACACTAATAGTCAAAAGCTTTTTTGTGCTGTAGCTTTCTGTTGATGTGTTATTGGGGAATTCTTTTTCTTATTCTTCAGTTAAAAAGAAAAAAAACCGGTTCAAAAAGAAAATATTCTTAACAGTTATTAGAATTAGTTTATTGTAATATTCAGGGATTCGTTTTATATTTCTAATTTCGAGTAGTATATTGGTAACTAAAGAAAGCAACAGCGATCATTTCTTCTTCAAACATGTTCTCAGCCCTAGAAGTTATTTTCTCATAGAATAAATTAAAGCTGAGGATCTTACTTTTTTTACACTTTTAAGTAAATGTACTTTAATATACATATTTTTTTCTATCAATAAAATCGATCTAATTCCCGAATTATATTAGTTATTCATTTTTATTTTCTGAAGAATTGTGCTCAGTTTTAATTGGCTTGTACTGTAAAGCATTAATAAGTATTTAGAGACTCACCTTTTCTTACGAAATTCCATATTTTTATTGTTTCAGACCGTATTTAATGTATTTCTACTTTTTAATTTTGTATATTATATATTTATCTAGTTTAAGATAAATACTTCTATTAACGTTTTAATGTTTTTAATGAGATAAGAGATCCAAAAGGTGAATGAATAATGCTTATTTCGTTTAGTTAAATAATGCGATGCTTATAGAATCAACATGTTACAAAGTATTAAAGACTGTTTTGTAAATCCCTGAACTGTTATTCTATGTAATTTTTATTTTATTTGATGGATAGTGCTAAATTTTTACGGTATAGTATTATTTCCGCTCTGCTTACTGGAAACAAGTAATGAATGTTTGACTTTTTTCTTTTTTTTTTGTAAACACGTCTTTTTATTACTCGCTTTAGTAAATAGAAATTTCAATTAGCCGTGATTAAATTGTAATGTCTCTTAAGTTACCAGAATTGATTTTTTAATTGCATAATTTTTAAGTCGTGTTGTTTTGATTTAAGACTGTTTTTTTAAGTAAAAATAAGACTTTCGGTAGTAAAATATTGATTCATCAAAGCATTTGAATCGGAGCGTGACATTCTACGGAGCAGAAATATGACTGGCAAGAAAATATTGAATAAAAGCTTGATGGAGTAGTTTATATAAAGAAAAATAGAGCCGATAGAATAATTTATCGAGGAAATGTTGGAAATACTGATACGGTGAAATAGGGCTTAAAATTTGGTAAGTAGAACTGAAAAAGGGTAGCTACCTTCACGAAAAGAAGAAAAAACGGATCGCAAATATTTAAAACAGCAGTATTGATTAAATCATGAAATGATAGGACGAAGTTCTAACGATACTAAAAATCTTAAAAATTAAAAGAGGAGCCTGGTATGAAACCGATAAGATGTTTATTGGTAAATGGATAATAAGAAAATAGTTAGGGCTGAAAAAGAAATGTGGATTGTGAAATGACTTGTGATCGAATTTAGAAGGTGACTAGTTGACACCTAGAACTGAAGGTGACTAAGTGAAGGACACCTAGTCACTTAGAAGGTGACTAGGTGACAACTAGTCGCTTTCGATATATCACTAACATTTATAAAATTATTCAGGAATATTCAGCGACAAATGTGATCATCGTCTTCTCATTGTAATTATTTCTACTACGTTATTCCTTTGCGGTTGAAATTTAGTTACTCGCTGGTTTTGCTATCTCTTAGTAATCCATAATATCAAGAACTCTCCGTTTTCCTGGTTTTTTAGATGTACAGCTCGTTCGTATTATTCTTTACCGAATCCCTTATTCCAATCGATTTTTCAGTCTGTCTCTTCGGTTTTACTTTCTGCGCTCGTAAATTTACTTTCTGTCAGTATTTTTACTTTTCCACTACCTTCGTGCTTTCGTCTTTCCTTTAACTGATACCTCTTAGCTGCTTTTAGTTTTCGTAGTATTGTATTCTGCGCTGTTCTCCGTCTGTTATTATTCCTCTTGAATTTTTTATCGTACTCTGTTTTCGTAAAACATCAGTAGGTTTCCTACATTATAATAACTTTTGTTGCAGTTGTTTTTGCTCGTAATCCTGTTTTTTACTTTCTGTTTATATAATATAAGTACGTCCCTCGTTATATTATTATATGTTTTTGTATTACCGTATTTTTATCCGGTTAGATTATAATAACGGGATGGTTCTTGGAAGTATGAAACTTATGCGGAGAATTATGTGGTGCTAAAGGAAACAAAACTCAAGCGGTTCAGGGATATAACATTTCAGGAAGATCCATCGGTAGGGGAAAGTGAAGTCGGGTGGAGACGGCTGTTATGCGCTTTTAAATGCAGTTAAAGGGTGAGAAAACAGAAATCTTGACCCCTTATTTGGAATTAGTTGCAGAATAAGCCCGTTAATGAAAATCACAGCAGTTATAAGAAGAGTTGTAAGCGATGTATTAAAAAAATGAATGAAAGCAGAAGGCTCATCCACTGTTATATTATACATCGGATGGAAATCGTTACGTAGACGGGCTGTAGAAAGATATTTAATTTTTTACATAGTTTTCTTTGTGTACCGAAACGGTCCATTAGGCTACACCGTGAACTGAAGAAAAAATGAATGCCTAAACGCTTAATTCGTTGTAAATATTTTTCATTCGGTAAAATTTTATTGAAGTGCGTTTTAAGGACGATAATATCTCGCTAATGTTTTAATAAAGTAACTTTTTTAAAATTACTATTACTAAACTGTTGAATTATCCAACCTTTTGTATTCGTCTTTATTTCAGTTGAATTTTAATCTCGTTTCCCCCTCTCCCCGTGTATTTTTAACGTGTTAATGTAAGAATATTAAGTCGGAAAATATAACGCGGCAGTATAAGGAGGGAAATCATATGATGTTTCTTCCCTTACCGAAGGGAAATCAAATTTCCCTGCAGCCGTCAGTATTGCGGGTAGGGGTGGATCTTGCTGCGCTGCGGCCCAGCCGGTATCCCTTCCCCGCTTGTTCCATCTACACTTACGCTGAGAATCTATTGATATCTTTCATGCTTTTCACGTTTGATCAATTTTGTTGTGAAAGAGAATCTAGAACGCTTTTCTAAACAACAAATGCATTGAATGTAGACGACAGTAATCAACGAACGAATGTCTTGGATTTGCGATCTTTTTGCTTCCGTCATATGACGGAAATATTGTCATTGCCGAAGCTGTATTGTAGGTATTCTTGAAAACGTTATTAAATATTTTTAATCATTTTATATTTTCGTAACGAACTTAATTAATCCCGATAAAATATCTACAACAGAGTTTCGAAAAATTATTATTACTTTTCAATTTCTGTAAGAGAGAGAAAATGCATTTCTACTTTTATTTGATAAAGAAGAAACGGTGTTGTATAATTTTTATTTTTTTAAAAAAAACGTGACTTCAAAATTCCTACAATACTCGTATTTTTGATCGTTATTAAATTACGCCGAAACCTCTGTTGGAAGAGTAAATAAAAATAAATTATTTTTATCGTGAAAGAGAAAGAAGTAAGAATATTGTCTGTACGTATGTATCTCGCATAACTAAAAAAACGTTTAGCCGTAGAATCTTGAAATTTCGGATTTAGGGCTGTTGTAACATCTAGTGTACCTCCCATTTTGATTGCAATCGATTGAATTAAATGTCTGCAAAAAAAAAAGCCCAAAATCAGAAAAATTTAGATTTTGAACTTTTTTTACTGCAGTAATAAGACCTTCGTAAGAGCTTTTCAACGATATATCATAAGTTCATTCTTATTTTCATTGGTTCCAGAGTTATAGCCAAATAAAATTTTAATTAATGAAATATTTGGATCTTACAAGGGAACACAACGGTTATCTCTTTTCTTTATTTTTAATTTATTTATTTTTTTTATTAATTTAAATATAATGATTTATTAATAAATAATGACTTCTGATTGTAAAAAAAATTACGATAAATAATAATTCTATAAAAACAATAAAAAAATGAATAAAACTAGAATGAAAAAATTTCGCAACTTAATAATATTACATCAATTTTCTGAGAATTAAATCCTCTATAAATTTTGATAATAAAAGTTAGGGAGTTATTAGTCATTTAAAAAAAAAATTATTGTAATTTGTATTTTGAGAACCGTTTACCTTTCTTAGCTTCATTCGTTTATTATATTTTGACGCGTTTTTTAATAACTCTATTGTCAGAAATTATTGTATTGAAACTTCTGTTAATTTTTTTATAACGTTCAGTCAACGCCCCTCCCTTTATTTGACGTCATGATTTAACTGGCCTTCTTCTTGTTTATTAGTTATCCCAAAGAAAAGGGAAGAATCGAAGAAATCAGTTCACAGTTGTATTAATGTAAGAAGAACGAACATTTTAGAAAATTCAGAAATAGTTTAAATTAAAAAGTAACAATAAAACGATCATAAATGAACCGATCAACAATCAAACGGATTGCCTTTTCAAGAACCTCAGGAAGTATATAGATAAAATTAAGAGATGAGTATAACCGTTATTAAAAAATAAACAAGAAGGCCAGATAAAGCATGAAGTCAAATAAAGGGAAGGGCGTTGAATAAACGTTATAAAAAAATTAACAGAACTTTCAATACAATAATTTCTGACAATAGAGTTAATGCCGAAACTCGTCAACATATAATAAAAGAATGAAGCTAAGTAAGTTAAACAAACTCAACATAGAATTTTTAGTGTTCGTAGCAGAAAATACAGTAATTTAACTATTTTAACACAGCAACAAAATTATTATACTTCAAACCTAAATAAAAGGTATTTATTGTTCCGAATTTTTTCATTTTACTTTGGTTATCATGAAAACTACTGTTTTATTTGATTTTTCAGGTCAAAAAGTTCGAAACCATCGTGTTTATCCTTTATTAATGCCATAAAACCTTTAATATCATCCATTTCACCAAGGGAACTGAAATTCTTGCGAAATTTTTGGCTAGTCATAACAAAGCCTTTACGGACGATTGTATGAATTTTTTCCTCTTTTCAAAGTTATAAGTTCCCAAATTATTTCCATTTTCTTGTGAATCTACCCGTTTATTATAATATATAAATTTTTTATGTGAAATTTTCTTTTAAAGCGATGTATATTGGTTAACGGTTTTGGTTTTTCGGCTCGGAGAATACTCTACGTATAATTTGCACCATTTTATTTGAAAATTAATTTTTTATTATTATGTACCCTGACTCGCTTGTGCGATTAAGGATTTGTTTAGTGATTAAGGATATATGTTGAATAAGTATTAATATAAATCTGTCCAGTCCTTTTCTGAAGTTTTAGAGCCTAAAACACAAACAAATATATGACCGAATACGTTTTGTCTCTGGAATATGTCTAGTTGGAAAAAAATTTAATAAATAATAAAATTAGTTTTTGATAAATTAGTCTGCTACATTGTCGTTGGCCGTGAAAACAATTTCAAGCATTAAATTCGAAAAGATAAACTTAACCAAACTTTTGTAAGTTAATGGTTCTTAAAAACCTTTTTATTTTCAGTAAAAACGATCGCATTGACGACTGAAAACGTTTTGAAGTAATCATTCAAAAATGTTTTATTTCAGATAAATTAATGTGTAGGATACCAACCGATAATTTTTTTTTTTTATTATTAATTTCTATTCCAATATTGTTAATTTCGTATATTATATATCGGTTATTTTAGTTGTTTAACGATAAATAGTCGTTTTAGAACAAAAACCGTATTGAGGGAACCTCTGTACACTTTTTAAGATTATTTATGAGACATTCCTCTTGCCCTGGATCTTCTTTTTTCTATTCGTCGGTAAGTATTAAAATTATAAGCGTTTAATAAACAGTAAAAAATTTCGGTGTAAGTGTATTGTTAAATTATTACTAACATTATTATAATCGTATCCCACTCATAAATTGATATATTAAATTTAAATGGATGAATTCCTCCTTAGTTCATTATTATATTGAAGTAAGTGAGAATTTTAATATTTATTAAGTAGAGTTTTGTCTGTTATTGAGAAAGGAATCTAATAATAAATGATTACACAAACTTCATAACGCACAAGAAAATATTTATACAGGAAATTATTTTTCTTATAAAAAAATTAATGATTAAATTGTCACAGTTCGGTTTTATCGAGTAGGAAACCTGATCTATTTCATTCCTGATAAATAATTTTTTTTATAATTTCCATTTAGTCTGGTTTATCGATTCCTTTTAAATGCCATGATTGATGATGGGATAAATTATTGAAAACATTTGTTTTATATTACTGAAGGGAATAAATTCTGTTAGCCGATGTGCTTCTATACCAAGTCTCGTGATGTTTCAGCATACTTGAAACAAGCGAGACATTTTTATCGGTGCGCAACAGTTGTACTAATTAAAGAAGTATTGGAAGCGTAGTAGAAGTTTAAAAAAAAATTATATTTCGTACATAAAAAGTAACTCATTTTTCAGTATGTGTGAGAGTTGGTTTCTGTCTTATGAAACTTATCCTTGTTTCGCAGTTCTTTGCAACTTCAGCAGATTGTTCTTATTTTTATTTAAATTTTAAGAATTATCTTCATCGTTTTCACCGTCCGCGAACTGAAAATATGAGTAGTTAACTTGTTTTTAATGGGTAATATTCATTTGTTTTCTGATCCGTAATGAAGTCACTTGATAAACATACAGACTATAAACAAAATGTTTTTTTATGATCACCAGAATCGACACTCGTGATATCAGTTACATTTTCGGCGGAAACTAAACGTATTCTTGACTAGTTCAGTGTTTGTTAGAACAAACATAGATATTTAGGATTTTGCAGAATTAACCGGTGATTCTGAAGGACTAGATGGACAGATCTTGATTTAGTTTTTCATTAGATGTATTGTAGATCGTCATATATTGTAGATTTACTGTAGATTCATTAGATATATTGTGTGCGTGTGTGAGAGAGAGAGAGAGACCTCGTGTCACATAAGAAACCTACATAGAAACTAAATCCCTGGATATTTTTCGATTTGGTTTTATGCGCATTTGACTACCGTTTTTGAATACTGAACGAAAAGTTTGATTTTACTGACCTAGCCTAAAACTTGGAATCATAATACTTAGCAAAGCTTTTGATTTTTTTTGTGTTTCCAAAATATGTTTAAAACAATTAAATTTCGTATATGCCAAATTTTTGTTTTTTTTCTAAGGATTCCAAAACATACATTACGTAATTTTATTGAGTTTTCTGAAAATATCTCTGTTTCTCTGAAATTTTCTTTACTTCTATTAATCGCTGAGAAATTAATATACATTATTCTATCAATCCTACGAGACGATTTGAAGGATTATTTGTAGATTTATATATAATAATTTTATTTTTTATAAGAAGTGTTCTGACGTGTTTAGGACTATAGGAATCTCAAGTCTGTTAAAATATAGTTTACCCTTTAAAAGTAGATTATGATTGAAATTAAATCTATTTTCGATTTGTTTTTTTTTTTTTTCATTTTACAATTGGCTTTTTCCCATGTGACTATTTTTTTAAAATAACGTAATAAAATTAATAAAAATTATTATATGTTAAAGTGTTCAAGACTGTGACAAGGATGTAGATATGAAAGAGACAATTTCAAATTTAATTGTGATTTTAGATTTTTTGCACTCGTAAGTTAATACTAATTTTTTTGCTCTTTTTTTTTAGGAATTTTGGAACTTAAATTTGAAAATTTGGCTTATGTGAAATTTTGAACAATTTTCGAAAAAACAGCATTGCTCTATATTGACTTTGTTAATGTAAGTCATCTAATAAAATTTAATTTTGAATGTAGAAAAATATATCAGTCTTCTATCCTGTCTTTGTAAATATTAATTTTTATAGATTTACATTCTGAAAAACGTTGTTCTAAAAAAGCTTTATTAAGGTAAATTAAAAATACTTCATATACGAGTATGTAGATACTTTATTATGGTGTAAGAAGTTCTAAAACTTAAAAGTTTTCTCCCAGTTCTGTTCGTATAATTTTAATAAATTTATCCGTATTTACGAAATTTTGTAGCATAACTAAATTAATATCATACATTTACTGTGGAACCATTTTTCTGATCCGTTTGATGCACAGTCGATTATAGATTATGTGAACCGAATTAACATGTCTTTATTAACTGGTTTTATCGGGATTTACTTTATTGCCGTTATATTGATATTTTTAATAGCATATTTAATAATTTTACTGTTGATTGGTAATCACGAGATTAACTTTTATGTTTATTTGTATTACAAGATACTAGTACGGTAATCGAACGGATAGTACCAATTAAGATAAGGCGAAGGTTATAAGCAGGCATTCCGGGACGTTGGTTATTGCTTAAGCGGATTGTAAGTAAACCACTTTGATCGGTAGAGTTCAGTCCCTGGCTACTCAGCCTCGTCTTGGAATCGGTTACTTGAAGGAGTAAGGTATAAGGATAAGTGAATCTGATTATATCTTCAAATTATCAAATAGCTTTGATTAGTTGTAACAAGTTATTAGTATAATTAATATTAAACTTCAAAACTTTTGAATTGTACTGTCGCGTTTCCAACTTTGAGAGTTAGCATATAATTTTCTTTTAGTGTTTATGGTTGGTTTATGAGTCATTTGAACAAAATGATTCACTTAAAAAATCTGATGTGGACATCACAGAGCTTCTTTGTACGCCTATTAAGTTAGATTTACTCATTTTTCGCTGCACTTCATTTAAACTTAATTCATTTGAAAGTGAGATAGGATCCTCCAATTCTTTAATAAAGTGACGGCAGTTACATAATTGCATTGTGGTGGACAACACATTGCATTTTTTTGTGGTGTCCGTATCAGCATTTTATATTCTCGTAGTTAATAAATTAATTTTGTTTCACGTCGCTCAATTAGTTGTGATGTAAGTGAGAATATGTTGGAGAATATGTTGGAATATGTTGGATCATAACCGTAGACACATCGGTTCGAATCCGACTTCGAATACATATATACTTATTAACCTTTTAATTAAATATATAGATTTATTAATAATTATTAATCTATGTAAAAAAATTTTGATTGAAAATGAAAAGTAACAAAAATTTACTTCTGTACTGTACTTCTCCTTTACTTCTATTTTCACTAATAACTTCTGATTTTTTTCAAATGAAATTTTGAATTAATTATTATTTATTGTAAAAGTTTTTTTACAGATCTTTATAATTATTAATAAATCAATATACTTAAATTAAAAAAAAGAACTTAATACACTACTCAAGAAATCTATTTATAATATAGTGTAATAGTTAATTAAATAATTTTATAATAAAATTAAGTTGGTTTTCTTTATTAAATAAATGTTAGAAGACATTTTATGATTTAAGCAATAAATACATACAAATTTTATATATATATATATATATATGTGTGTGTGCGTGTGCGCGCGCGCGCGTGTATGTATGTGTGTACACATATAAATTTTCTTTAATTAATATTTTTAATATTCTTACTATTTTTTGCTTTATTCTTCTTAAATATTTTGCTATGTTATTTTCACGCTGAATTTAAACAATTATTTTAAAATTAATTTTATATGAACAACTTAACAAACACTTCAATACGTATAGGTAAACACAACCATATCTAGAAAGCAACGCGCTCCGGTTAACTTTTTTTTTTTTTTCTCTTAAACGACGATGAAGGAATGCACTGACGCACGCCCTACAGGGTCTTCGCAGGGTGTGGACACTGGACATGGAGTCGTAGTGACCATGAAACAGTGGTACTCCCACCCCCTATCGACTAAACCTTCCCCGCCGTTTCCAGGGGCGACTGGAACCGCCTTTCGGCATCTCATCAGTCAGCCTTGAGTGTCGCGGCAACAGATTAACCTAACCTTTGCCCTTCTCGCTTGGGCTCCTGCAGAGGAGCCCCCTTTCGAGGTTCTCCTGGTCTCATTGAGGCACGTCAACTCCTCGCTTGTGGTGTACCGACGCGTCCCTCCTCCAGGAGACTACCCGTCCCGCCCTACTAGCCTAAACCTAAAGAGGCGGCATGCGCATTGAAAAATGCACGAGTGCCCCTCCCCCACCCGCTCGCGACTTCCAAACCAAGAGGGGCCCGAGTGCTTCATCAGAGTGTCCCGACCCAGTTCACTCTTGCGTGTCGCTGTGGTTAACTACAGCAATCTTTCTGTACTATATTAATGTAGTATATGCGTATTGGTCAGAAAGAGAGAAAAGGAGCGTAAGAAATAAAGAGAAGTGGTATCAACGCCTTTCTTTATTCTCAATTGATGTAAACATATATGCGCATATACGTAAGTGTATAAAAAGATAGAGAGAGAGGGAGAGAAAGAGAAGTATATGGGAATCACCGACGGATCTTCGATGTGTTTTCTCCCACCACTCATTCTATATATATTATACGCCTATAACGTATGTATAAATTCTCGCTCCATGTCTTTCTCTCCTATATATATATATATATATATATAGTTAACCTTCCTCGGAAAAATATGTCTGTACAGGTTCGAGATGATAATAATAAAACAAATACTGAACGATATGGCGGACGTTTGATTTATTCATAATTATTTTACTTAAGGAATAAATATTTTACTGAATCGAATTACGATGTTTTAAAATGAATTAATGATTGTAAAAGTGAATCGACTTATTCGACCGGTATCTCGATATTATTCGAAATTTTTCGGTAATGAAAGTGAATTAATTAAAAAACTTCATTATGACATTATAATGTGTAATTTAAAATTATATCTTGTTATTTTATAAATTAAGTATACTATCTTGATTTAGATTGCAGTTATTTATGAACGTACAGTTAGAACCCCGTTATTAATCCCCACATATATCGATCCGTTTATAATTTAACGCGAAGCTAACGTTATGTCTGTAGTACCGCACGCGTCGTATATTTACCGTAATAACGTTGCTCTTTGTATTTTATGTTAAAATAAGATTTCACTCTGTCTAATTTTTTAACTTAATTTTGCTTTATTGAAGTTAGCGGTTGTCGGGTGCATATGATGTGTTAGTTTAATTGTGTACGTAATTGATGTAACCGTGTTTTTCGCTAATATTAAAGTGACCTCTGTTGGTGGTAAAGTAACATATTTGAGCTTGTTTTCGTGTTTCGCTGCTCTTTTTTGCTAACTACAATTTATTTCATTAGTCTTAGTTCTAGGACAGTTATTCGTTATTAATAAACTTTTATTTCATAGATCGATAAGTAGTCTATAAATGAAGAATTTTTAACAAGTTACGTTTAACTACGATGTAAAGCTTAAGTCAATGAGTACCCTTCAGTATGAAGGCGGTATTATTTTGTAAAATAAATACTATCGCATGCAGACTAAATTTCAAAGCGTACTTCATCCTGAAGTAATGCACTTTGTTAAACATTAGTTAAATCTACGCTGAAATTTGTATTAATTAATCATTCCATTCTTAAATGTAGTTTGGCGGATATTACAAGATTACAGAATTTACAAATGTCTTTTTTTACCGATTTTGATAAGATTCTCTTAGTAATCTGACCGTAAAAGACTCATCGGGTAAAATGTATCTATCTTTCAGCAAATATAAAATAATGCAAAAGGTTGCGTAAAATAATATTACTTCATTTATAACAATATGTTTTAAAGAGTAAAAAAAAAAAACTTATAAGCGTACAACGTGCGTTTATAATATGCCGGCAAGTAGTATACTTTTTATACTATATAATATATTGTAGGATAGATAATTATTATATTATAGGGTATAGTAATTACTCTGAAGACAGTGTTTCTCAACCTGCGGATCGCGAAATTAGCCTACAACTTTACAAGTAAATAGTAATGAAATTAATTATTTTATTAGAAAAATCACTTATTATAAACATTTTACTTACATTTGTAAGTTCGCGTGTAAAGAAAATAAATTAATGAGACGTTTGCATTTGTTTTTCTTTTAAAAGTTTCTCCATATGACATCTGTTTTAAAAATATACAACAGGAAATAGTTTTCAAGTAATGAAAGATGATTTCTCTATTTAGTTTTTAGCGCAATCATAGACAAAACAATCTTTTTCACTGAAGTAAGATTTGGTGAAAGGTATTAATATTTTCAACGCTTCTGTAACTAAATTTCCATGTTCACTTCAACTAGCCAGTTAAACTATATCTAAATATTCTGATGTTGAATTGTAGACGTAACTTTTATCGGCAGACATTTCGATGAGCCTGGTAACTTTTTACCATGAGCCTGGTAATCTCAACTGGTAACGTAGCAGCTGCAACGTTTTCACTAAATGGATTCAGTACCCATTTCTTCTAGAAATTATTTTTATCTTCCGGAAAATACTCCCCGTCAACTGAATTTTTAGCTCACGTAAATGCATCTTAATGCTATCCAAATTGTGTTGCATAATAGTGTTTTCTTCATCCAATTTTTTCTCAGTATAATCTGAAATGAAAGGAAATATTTCAGAATTTGTGTTTTGAAGGCAAATGATCTTGACATCAAGCTTCTTAATGAAAACATGGCGTTTTTTTATTCTGGAAAAATATTTTTAATTTATCTCTTAATTCCAGATTCCGGGTTAACACTTAACCCCGGCGATAACCATCTGACTTCTGTATAGAAAAGAAGAGATTTTTTTTTCGCCCAATTCATTCAACCTATTCTGTAATGGTCGACTTTCAATAAAATTAACCATTTTTAGAGTTTTGCAAAGAATTTGTTTTTACAAAAGAGATTTTCCGGCATATTTTTCATGGCAAGAGCATGAATAGTGAAATAGTGCGTCCATCCGCCTTTTGTGTAAGACGATCTTTTAATTTTTTCTGAGATCCACTGCGCTTTCCTATTATCGCCTTTGTACCATCAACACATGCTGCAGTACATTTTTCCCAAACCTGTGTTATAGTTTTTAGTAGCTTCCAAAAATACATTGACCTGTTGCATGACCAGGTATGATTTGCAAAACAACGTATTTTCTTCGATTGATCTGTCGCTATCGCATTTATATCTCACAAAACATAAGAACTGAAAAATGTTTGTCGCATCTGTTAATTCACCAAGCTGAATACTAAAAAATTCACTTGATTTCAATTGCTGAATTATCTTACCGAGAACGTCGGCAGTCGTATCATCAATTCGCTTTGATACTGTATCGTTAGAAAGCGGAATTAACTTCGTCTTTTTCACAAGGTTATCCATTTTGCATAAGAATCTAATTGAAAAAAATCAGTTACACCGTTTGACCGCACACTAAAAAATCGAAATCTCAATTATTATTTTCAGTAAAACTACGCTTTTAAAGATTTAAAGACACCAGACGCAAACTTCTCATTTGAAACTAAACCTCACGTTTTTCAATCCCTTACGCCTCTTCTATACTGATGAGAGCACGACGTGTTTAATAAGCGTATTCAAACATAACGCTCTCACTGTGATTATTATTCAAGCAGACCAAATTACAATGAGCATGTACATATCAAGTTGTAAGTTGTAAATTCCTCATATTTGGCAACTCCATACTTTCGTATTCGTACCCGTCGTTGTTTACGGGGGCTAAATGGTTTTAACTAGGTTTTATTGGATTGGGGTTGGGGACCGCGAAATATATATATATATATATATATATATATATATATATATATATAATTTTTACTATTTTGGAGTCGTGGAGATAAAAGGTTTGAGAATCACTGCTCTAAGATTATAACATAGTGTGTAACTGAAAAGAATGGAGATTATCATCAGACCAGAACGGAGAATGATGCAGAATAAAAAGTTCATATAGTGTTATGAATTTGTCTCTGATGTAGGTCTGAGCAGAGACGAGTCTTACTACTACATTTTCTGTGACACCTGTAACAAAAACAATAAAAGTTAGTTGGTAAACCGTTTTCGATCGATTGTTTATGACCTAATAATATATAGTGTATTTTATTTTATATCGTTATTCCATTAAAGGTTATTTAAACATCTTTGGAATATTTTTTCCGGACCTTGGAATTATGCTGATACAATAGCTTGGCTTATTTATTTATTTTTTATTTACTTTTTATCTTATTTTTGTAAGTCTTTGTATATAAGTACGACAAAAAAAAAAAATCTTCGTAATAGTCGTATTATTAAATTGAGAATTGTGCGTTTGGGGATAAATTTTGTTTCTTTTTTTTTCTCTTTTAGTTTCTGTTCGGGGTAGATATAGAAAAACGACAGACTTAAAGTCTTATTCAGTATTTTATCTTAATGACACAAGACGTTTTTTGTTTTATTGCTAGAAGTAAATTGAAGTAAAGAACGAAATATTGTCCCAGGGGTCGAACACGCGCGGTAGTTTACGATAAGGTAACCGAGCTGTTATTTCTAATATGATTTTTACAGTATAACTTTTTATTATCGTACAACAGAATATAATTTTTTTAATTTTATTGATAAATTAGATTATTACTTAAATTTTTTCGGATTTATTTTTTCACGTGATAATCTGTCTTGTTTTTATTCTTTTTAAGTTGTATTCAGAATGTTTTAACTTTTTTTAAGTGCTTTTCTGTGTATACCTAAATTATATTTTATGAAATTTACGGGAAATGTTGTTTTTTAATTAGAGTTAGAATTTTTAAAATATTCATTATTAATTACTTCTGCGCTTCTATTTCTTGATTTCCCTATTTACTTGCTAGCTTCGTTAGTTTTCGCTTTATTTGTCCAAGTCATGCTCTGAACCCGCGTTATTTTAAGTATGTTGTCATATCCACACATGGAGATGCACAATTGCTTCTATTTGTATTTTTAAAAACTTTCTAGTTACAATAAACGCTTACAAAATACACTTCAGAGTAGAGAATTCTTCATTCCTAGTAAAATGTTTTGTTCGAATCTCAACCTTATATAACCGCTAGTGCGGTTCGCCTTATAATGTGATTCCTTCAGTGTTGTATTCCGTTTTGGTAGTTCTGTCTGCTGGATCTATTTCCAAAGACACAGATTAAAAAGTGAAGTCTGACCCAGAAATTTATGTCACCGGTTTTTTTTAATAACCCCCATTTGGAAGTCGAGTGTAATATCCTTTGCCCAGATAAATTTTTTTTTTTAACGCGGTAAGTAATTTTACTTACACATAGAATGACTTTTTCTCGTCCTCCAGAACACACCGATGTCAGAATATTCATACATCTTCAGTACTTTCACCGTCCGTATGGATAATGTAAATCTGATAAAAACTTTACGAACAATATTTGAAGGATTACATTCAAGAAGGATTGATTCGATTTCAACATTTATAAATCGTTGAACCATTTACGTTTGAGCTTTTCGATTTACGTCTTCATTTTTCGACAAGCTCCATCTACATTGTTGCTTCACAAGTTATGTATTGGTCATAAGACACCAAAATTATTTTCCAATAATATCTTCTCGTGTCTTTATTTACTCTTGGCCCGGGTTATCATAGAACTCGATTGAAACGTTTCGATTATTCTTTGTTAAAACACCACCTTCAATTTTAGTAATAATAATGATAATAAATGATTAATTACTTAGACTGCCGAACTCATTAAATACTGCGCCGATGGCCATTTTTCTAATTACATTTTTTATGCTACAGTAAGTAAGCAATGTAAAGAATTATATTGGGTTTATGGGAAGACATGTTAGGAATGAAGAGGTATTTACAGTAAGACGCAGTGTTTTAAGCATTTAAATTATTAAAATAGTGTGTGGGTGCGCGCGCGCACGTGTTTTTGTCCTCCCTCTCTCTGTGTGTGGGTGTGTGCGCGCGCGCGTGTGTGTAAGTAGGTTTATTAAATTTGTTCATTAAAGATATAAACAGAGTGAGTTTATACCAATTTATTTCGTATTGTTCTAATGTGTTTAATCTGGCTTAAGTTCTTCTAGGTTATGCAGGGTTCCATTTTTTGGATTTTTTAAAATAAATGTTAAGCATAGCTTAGTTGAATTTAACGAATTGATGCACTATCTGATACCATAATATAGATACTTATTAAAAAATAGTTTTCGTAAATTAAATATACTGTATATAATCTTTTTTATTATTTTGGTATTTTTTACAGTTCACTTTGAGGCTGGTCATCTTCCTTTTTTTAGTATTAAGAAGTTTATTATGTTACAATTTTTCTTCAGATTTTACGAAAACGAAACGCAACTTAATTAAACATTTTTATTTTATATATATATATATTTATTATGTTTTCGTCCAATTTTTTTTTAATAAGTAAAAATCGTTAAACTATTTCTATCGCATGTAAACAAATCCTTTCTAAAATACGAAGTCATTTTGATGTATTGACTGTGTATAATCAAGACCGCGTACACATATAACATCATTAGTTTGAGGACTACTAACCACACTTCTCAGGAGTGGTCGACCTGAGATTGTACAAGACTACACTTCATTCACATTCATATAAATCATCTTCATTCATCCTCTGAAGTAATACCTTACGGTAGTTCCGGAGGCTAAACAGATAATGAGAGAGAGGGATAGAAAAAAAGAAGAAAGTTTGAGGACTACTGCATTATAATTTATTGCTAATTTTTGTATGCGTTGTTAAAAATACACTTGGTAAACATGCTAAAATGTAACTAAGACAAGATTGGTTAATAACAAATCATTTCCGAATTCTTTGTCTAATTAATTAGGACAATAATTAATACTGTCTGTAACTCGATCTGTCAGCGTTTATATTAAGTTATTTAATATAACTCTTGAAAACGTATAAATCAAGGGATCTCTGTACATACAGAGTTACGTTGCAATTTTTGTTATTCGTTGTTTGGCGAAGTCGGTTTTTGGTACCGTGATTTGTTAGTACTTTTTATTTGTTTATTGTTGCTCGTGTGATATCGGATAGTCGTTTCTTAATATTTTCTGTTTTTATTTTGGTTTTAAAATGTACTTTGGACCCTAGAAACTTTTCTGTTTTAGGATTGTATACTCTTCTTTCAAATTATTTTTTGTTTTGTTTTTAAACACAGTTATAAACATAGAATATTTTTTGAAAGATTATTCAGTGTACGATCAGATTAACCGCTGAAGGTTGTATATATTCTTTGCTGTACGGATTTGAAATGGTTTCTTTTTGTGCTATTTTCGTGTTAAGCGCTTACATAATTTTAAATTCGTTGTAGGGAATATACGAGAGTGTAATGTGGATTTTTTTTTTGGCGTGTGAAGGTATTATTACAGGCAAAAGCAAAGGAGCATAAAATATTGAAAGATGTTGTCCCTCATGGACATTTGCGCAGATATCAACAAATCTATTAAAATTCGGTTTATGGTTGATATGTCCGAGGTAAAAAATTGTGGAAGCATTTTTTTCTTTCTGCAGGTCGGGTAATTATAAATGATTTATCAATTTACCTCACACATTTCGGTTTGAAATCATGGAATTACGCTTTCATGCCCTAGTATTCGCACGATCTCTATTTTCAAAGGTGAATTTATCAAAAACCATCATTATAATTTTGATAAAAAATTATTGCTCGTATTTTTATGTAGAATAAAACATTTCCTATATGTCGTTTCCTATTTTAGACATGTCGTGGCAATTTTTACAATAATTATAACAGTAATTAAAAAAATTCATTTCATACATACCGAAGGCCTTAATGTTATCATACTTTTTTTTTGTTTTTAACTGACTTCAAAAAAGGAGTTTTTGCATTCAACCCGTGGATGTTTTTTTTTCTGTTTGAGCATAACTTTTTTCCTATTATTAAGATTGAAGTAAATCTTGTAATCGACTGGGCTCATTTCACGTTGGTACCATGATATTGAAAAAAGTTTTTCAACACAAAAAATTTCGGTAGCAAGTTCTTTTGCATCAATAATAGTTTCATCGAAGAACGAATCCGATCTAAGATTCTTTAAAAAAAATATTTTGCAAAAATGTTTAGCGAACAAAAAAATAGATTTGTGAAATTTTCTATTAATTGGGTATTTAACTCATCAATATTTTTCTCACATTTACAGCCAAAAATGGTGCCTCGAACAAATGTTCTGGTTGCCCGCCTCTAGAGAGGGTGCTGGCGGTCTGTTGTAAGGTTTGTCCCGTTGATAGAGCGTTACTTTTGGTGCCGTCATATTTAGACTCCCAAAAAACGGTAATTAACTGGCCGCATATTTCTCTTGTAGACATTACATCTTGGTATGGTCTTAACATAGAGTAACTCAGAAATAGTAAACAGTAAATTTTTGTATCCCATCCCTCCTCAACCCATGTCCCTCTGTGTTAAAGTAGTCCTCTGTAGTTATCTCCACTATCAGCAAAAAAATAGCACTGTCCCTTTCGGCTTGTAACTCAATTTATTTTTGGACATCTCGTCTCTTTATTAAATAAAATGGCTGTAAAATATTTTCTTGATTTGATATAAGAGTAGTATTTTTAGAGATACACAGAAAATGGATATTTTTACCTACATATATATTATTCGTACATTACAAGTAGCCTTACAAGTTTTATTGATTTTAATTCTTATAGTGTTAAGTTTCAAATAGTTAAATGCATCTATTTTTCACTCCACGTCGGCAGTAGGCTTTATAGAACTATTAGCGTTAGTATTGTACCAACGCTAATAAGTCTTATTGTCGCTAATTCGCTTATCGCTAATTGTTTTATTGTTGGTTGAAAAATTGTACGGTACTATTTTATAGTTTTATTTAGTTTTGTTAAAATTGCATCACTCTTCCAAATTTAGTGAAAATTTTTATGGGAGCAAGAGAGAATTAATAAAATTGTTTAAGAATAAACGAAAATTGTTTAAATATATTTGTTTAGAAAATATGATTCAACGTTAGATTGATGTTAAAAAATCAATTTATGTAACTTTATTTTGATACGATACGGAAAGTAAGAAGATGTTGCTGATATTACGTGACTATTGTGTTTTATACATATACATATATATATATATATATATATAAAGGAAAGATACATCCAAGCTTTGCTATTATTGTTCGAATACAACAGTCATCGGATGATGATTGAGTGAGGCTGTGCTTTGTGGTCGAGGAGAAATTGTATTCTTTATCGCTGTTTTGGAAAATGAAAGCTTGTACCCACCCATCTGGCGTTTCCTCATCGAAAACTTAAACCTGTTCCATTTTCATCGTTCATGATCTGACCTTTTTATTGTATTCCTTATTCCAAGTTTTCTTTTACCGTTAATACTTTTATTATTATTTTTTTTGTTGATTCTTTATTCGATGTGTCTGTATACTGTTCAATGAAAGATTCTTATATTTTTATTACATTATTTTGCGTCAGAATTGTTTTGTTTACTTTTAACATTGTTCATCGGTCATCATCTTCGATTTGCAATAACTGTGCTTACTTTTTATTTTACTCGTAATATTTATAAAAAAAAAAAAAAATGTAATTTGTTTATTAACAGCTTTTTTTGTTTTGCATTAATATATCGTAATTTCTAAGTTTTGGCTGTTTTATGAAGGGTTCTTAGGAAAAAAAAAAAAGGGATGAAACTTGACGAAACGTGGCGACGACTAGGGCGTGGGAGGTAGCCTGATTGCCGAGGATGTCTTGGTGCGGGACACACGCAACAGTGTACGGGATCGGGATGAAGCGTTCGGGCTCCTCTTAGGTATGAGAGGTCGCGTGCGGGTGGGGGAGGGGCACCCACGCATTTTTCAATGCGCATGGGACAGGTTAGTAGGCCGGGACCGGTAGCCTCTTGGAGGAGGAACGTGTTGGCTTCCCACAAGCGGGAAGTCGCCTCGCTCTAACGATTCCAAGAGGACCCCGAAGGGAACTCCGCTGCAGCAGCCCAAGCAGGAAGGGCAACTGATAGTTTAATCTGCTGCCACGACCTCCAGGGCTGGCCGATGACATGCCGAGAGGCGATTCCAGCGGCCCCTGGAAAGACGGCGAGGGAGGTTTAGCTGGTAGGGGGTGGGAGTAACACTGTTTCATGGACGCTAGGTTCCATGTCCAGTGCCCACTTAGCTTTGCTAGGTCAGGCCGGCTAGCGTCCTGGATTCGAGCCCTACACACCCGGCAAAGGCTATTTTATATAATCTGGTTTCATTTATAAATTACGAAATAATATTTCTTTTCCTGTAAATTTTGTCTGGTTGCTAAACAATTTGCGTTTGAAAAAGTAATATGTATTCAGAAGTAGAAGTAAATGTAGATATTAGTCAGGCTTTATGGGTAGAAAAATGCAGTTAATAAAAATTTTATCATTAATTTTACTTGTGTAAACTCTGAAGAAGATACAACAATGTAAATTTCCGGCTTTCCTAGACCGTTTAATCGAAGGAAAAAAGTTAACCTTCATCGTCAACGTTTATGACGTGCTAAATAGCATTAATTAACCGACATGCCAGTTAATTCAAATTTCTTTTTCTGTTTAATGATTTGCTTCATTGTGACGGTCATAATTCTTTTAAAACGTGTACGTAATGCGGCAACGCGCTCAAATTTAGTATTACGTGAAATTTCTTTGTTCATCAGACTTAAGCCTGAATGTTAGGACTTTATATGATCGATTTTCATCGATTGATGATTTTATGCAACATTCAGGTTGCTTACTCTGTATTGCTTTGTTTGGTATTTATCTGTATTCTCTCCCTCCCTCCCTCTCCCTACCCCCCCTCTCGCTCTCTCTCACTCTCTGTCTGTCTGTCTGTCTGTATGTATGTCTGTCTGTCTGTCTATCTCTGCGTTTGCGAGGGCGTTTGAAATAATTTAAGATATAAACAATAAAATTCTCACCACAATTCTGGTAATACAAGTTGCAAAACAGTAAACCAATTATGTAGTTCTTTACTAGTTTTATTTGATTTAATTATATAATGTTTGTTACCTATTACTTTCTTCAATATGTAACTTATACAGTTGTGCTAAAATGAAAATGTAATGGAATATCCGTATTTTAATTTTGGTGCGATACGTGATCTGTTACCCGAACTTCATTCCTTGGCCGATGCTATTCGATGTCGTATCTTTCTCAAGATCTTTGTTATCTTCAATAATATGAAATATTGAGATTTTTCTCAACTTTTTTATTTTCTGAAGATCCAGATTTCTCGCCTTTACATTTCTTTAAAAAGGTTTTTCCATCCTTATTTTAGATAAAAACTAATACTTAAAAATGTAAAATGAAAGACTTAAGTAAAATTAAAACCGATGTTTTAAAAAGGAAGTGATATATTTTAAAATTTTGATTTTTTTTTTTAAGTCTACACTGAATTAAGGATTAAACTGGGGTAATTGTTTACAGTTTTCATGTAAATGTTTTTAGAAGTGGTTTTTACGTACAAAAAGTTATGTTTATGCCTTCAGCCGATCAAGGAGTTTAATATGGTTCATGAGATCGCTAATATACAACAGATAATTATGATTTATAAAATTTATTATTAACAGTAAAAATAAGAGGTATTATTTTATTAAGAGCGTATAATGAGGACGACGACTGTAGGAATTTATCAAATTCGTAAAATTATTTAGTATATGCACGACCGCTGCATTAAAAACAATGTGTCAGGATATTTTTCGTGCGAACTGCAATGCGTTTTCAAGGTAATTGTTTTTTTCTCTTTATACTTGAAACGTTATCTTCGTAGGGTTTAAATTTTTAAACTCCTTTTAACTCGTAAAGTTTCTTCTTGAAGCTGCAGTGAATAGAACTTATATTAAGATTTACATAAATCTAAGTAAATATTTTTATGCACTTACCGCATTACACGAAAAGTTTAAATTGAAAGTATTTCTCATTCGTACAGCTTGCTAATTATTTTTACCGTTCGGATCGTTTTAAAAATGTAATATGTAACACGATATAATACGCTCTATATTCAAAGAGTTTTCTAAAGAAAATTTTGTTAAAATTAATATTTTCTTTTGTTCAACCTTTAGAGTTATAAAGGTTAGCACAAATTCAATACCGAGCTTAATTTAAAGGGTGGAGACTTTATTACATTCTAGTAAAAAAAATTAATTAGAGGTTACTTTTAAGCGGGTTTTTTTTATAATAATTTTGGTTTTATTTTCGATGGTTGATAGTTGTCCTAAGTTAAAACCCTACTGTGGAGTTAAATCTTCAGCAAGTCCTGTCCATTTCGAGGTACACCATTCCCACTCTTTCCAAAAATATCTCCCCATCTATTCACCCGATTTTTTAAAGATATTTATCACAATCAATTCCGTATTACGAGTATTTATTCAAGTACCGCTCCAAATTTCGTATTCGTTTATTTCGCTGTTCATAAGACATGAAGATCAATTTCAAATTTAATCTTATACTCTCTTGACTTAGAACCAGTCCCGGGATTGGCCAACAGAAGTGAAAACTTAAAACAATGAGTACAGATCATTGGTTAGTTATTGCTGATTCTGATGTACGTGATTGCTCATTTAAAAGGACTTAATACAATACTTAAGAAATCTATATTATAGTGTAATGATTAATTAATAATTAATAATAAAAATTAAATTTGTTACCTATATGCACTGGTATACAGAAAGATACAAAAAGAGAGCAAGAAAGAAAACGGAATCAACGTCTTTCTTTACTCTATATTGAATGCAAACATATATCCGAAGTATTCAGAAAGAAAGAGAACTGTATCGGGAATCACCGACGGATCGTCGTTGTTTTTTTTCCCACTTATTCTATATATATTACACGCATATATGTTTAAATCTCACTCCATGTCTTTCTCTCCTACACACATGCTTAAAAACGCGCCAAAAAACGTTTCACTTCAAAATTTTGTGGTTTTGTTTTGACTGTAGAAATACTTTTCTTTTGTTATATATAGAATAACTATTACTGTTCAGGCGTTGTAGGTTTAATATAAAAAGTATCGAAAGCTTTCACTTTTATAAAATTTTTGTTTTTTTTTTTTTATTTTATATTAGAAAATTAATTTTTGTTTTCAGCCTGTGCGTTATAAATTATATTTCATTGTTGATAAACTTCGGTATGATATGTTTATAGTCGTTAGTCACTCGGTTAAATTATTTTTTTTTTTTTACTGTTACTGTTGCTTTTTTTTATGATGATAAGTTAAATAAGATAATTTGTGAGTCTACTTAGGGTAAATAATTCAATTTAGAAGCCAGTGTGCTAAATTAAATGCAGCAGTATATTACTCATGCTCCGCATTAATTTTTCCGTAATTTCTTATTTACATATTTTCGTATTAAAATATGCTTCTTTTAGTCCTTAACAGTTTACAAAAGCTCAAGGGATTTACGAGTTGTTTTTTCTCTTTTTTTCTTAATAATGATTCATCAGCCAGTAGGCTCGTTTGAACCTCATCAACTAGTCGGCATTTATTCAAAGCCTGAGCAGCACTCGTGAAGTCGGTTCGGTATAGGATCTTGGGGTTAATGATCGCCCGATTAGCGAGAAAAACTTTTGTTTTAAAATAAATATTCTTTCTTTTTTTCTGATGAACTGTTACAAACGGCATTATTTTTCTTTTTATTACTGGCAAAAACAACATTGGTGGAGAACACCATCATCGTTGATACGGCAGGATAATATGTTTATTTATAGGTTTTTATATTGCTTACTCCAGAAATTTTGAATTATTCGAAGTTTAAAACTTTAAAGTTTTATCTTGTAGCAATGTACTCAAATTTTCTTGTGTTATGCATTCGCCCATTTCTACTACCTATGAAATTCTCCTACATATTCGGGAAAAATTTGCTTCGCCGTTGCATGCCGTTATAAATATTCCACAAAGTCGTATTCATTAAAACTTTTAATCTTTGTGAACAAAATAACAGTCTGGATAGATTAAAAAAGCATTTTAAAGATTCGTTAATGAAATTGCTCGTTCGGCAGTAATTAATCGAATGTTATGAATTTATTGCTAGATGAATTAGATTTAAAAAAAAAAAAAAGAAGAAATTAATGATATATGATTCAGAAAAAGACTTTCTCTTTGGAATTAAGAATTTAACGTAATAATACATGTACAACAAAAATGAAGAAATTTGTTTCTTAAGAAGGAAAACTATTACCAACGGTCGGTGAAGTACAGAAGACATCTAAAGTTGACGTAAAATTATGGAGTTTTCTTACAGAGAACTAGATAGTTTTGAATATAGACCTGGAAATTAAAAATGTTTTCGTATGTAATTTAGCAATTTATTCTACCTAAAGTTCTAAGGTTGTAACACAGGAATCTGAAAATAAAGTTAATTGATGCTGTCAACGATGTTATCGAGAAGAAAGTTGAAAATTAGGTATTTCAAAATAATTTTTCGGTACTGTAAACGATAATAGAAATATGCTCACAGTAATCTTGTAAACGGATAAACCGGGTTCGGTAGACCGTAATGGAACGGTTTGATTAATTTTTGTAACATATACGTGTGTAGAGATTTTTCAAATCTTCTATCCGAAACAGAGATCTGGAATACATAAAACGGTTGAATACAACACGATTTAAATTATGATTTAGGGTTACTAAATATTTTTAGAGTAAAATTATGACGTAAAACTAAAAGGTTGAAGAAAATCATCTCTCCAGACAAATTTTTAATGATCAGGTAAAATACACTTACTTACCAGAGGAAAGCTCTCGTTTAACTTTTTTCATTCTTTTAAATACATTATATACATATTTGGGAAATCTGGAGCTTTAACGTATCGTACACCTAAAAGGAGAAAAAACAAATACTGGTATTTGGTCAGCTTCAACGAGTTTATTTTTAGAAGGATCTCAAATAAGATTTTGAATCCGTTTATAATGGAAGATTTGAATAATATTTTTAGGTGTTATCCCTAGATGCGCCACAAACAAAACTAAAGTAGTGAGTGATGAATACTGAATTCCTGTTTTGCATTCAGTAAGTGTCTCGCCATCGATACTCGGGCTTAGGCGCGGGAAGCCGAGAAAAAACGTCGCATCCGCTCATCTTTTCTATTCTTCCCTGTACAGAAATGTAACACTTTTGGGTCAAGATGACAACATTTTTACTCTTTTTCCTAGATTCAAGCGAATGGCTTATTATTTAAGAATTTCCCGAAATAAATATATTCAGTAATTTAAATAAATTTACATAATAAATAGTCTTTAAAAAAAAAATCTTTTTTTCTGAAGATGATAAATCGGCTTGATTTTATTTTATTTATTTATTTTTTTTATAATTATTAATCTTACCGGTTTCTTGAACGGTTTGTTCTAGTCCTTAATAACGTTTGTTTTTTGGTAACGAAAAATCCTTTTTTTTTAAGTTAACTAATTCAGGAGTTTAGAAAGATTTTTTAATATTTTCATCGTATTTATTCTTTTGTAATAATTAATCCGTAGAATTTGTTATTGTGTTTTCTCTAATATGGTCGGCAGGTATATGATTCATAGATCGGTCATCTTGTCTTTATCTCCCCAGGAAATTACTGTTACGTTCAACTTTAATACTTTAATCGATATATTATTGCCGGTATTCCTAAAACTGAATTCTACTATTTTCCTCAGTACAAATTTCTTTTTAATTACGCTTGAGGTACATTCATGTTATGTGTGTGTGTTTGCTTGCCCGCTTTTAAATGTGTTTTATTATTTTAAATATTTGTTAATTCATAAATATATTTTTGTAATTGTTGGAACCGGGTCATACGCCGTCGTATATTCCCATGACATTTGTCGGTTTGCTGTTCATATATTCCCGCATTAAATAGTACACGTTTGAAACCACATCAGTATCGTTTCATTCAACCAAAACAGTACGCCTAATTAATTAACTTTTACTGCATTGTATTTTTAATACGGGTCCCTATTTTTTAAATATATGTATTTTTTAAATAGGTATTTTAAATTAAGTATTACAATTCTTTACCCATTTATATAATCTATAATAAAAAGATTAAAAAAAACATTTGCGTCTCATACGAGTATGTGTACGAAAAGTTTTCATTATATTGTTTATCAATTAATTTCAGTTGTGGAGTTTTTTACTTAAGCAAAAGAAATTGGAAAATTAGTGTCGAATTTACTTTTCGTGCAAATTACTTATTTTTCAACCTTTTTTGATTAAATGTTGGAATTTTTATGTACTATAAAAATACTATTTAAGGAATTTAGAGCGAAGTTAGATTTATATTTTTATTTATGAAATATAGTTATAATGTAAATCGTTTTTTTAATCCTTGTTTTATATTAACTTACATTCTTGATTTGCAACAGGAAGATGTCTTGAAAACTTTCGTCAAATTAATATAAAAGTAAAGAATAAATTGGAATAGTAAATTGGAACAGAGAATAATGTTTTTTGTACCTAGCCAAATATATATACAGTAAACTCTTGCTTGATGAGGAAGCAACGAACTTCGAGAAACTGATTTTTAAGAATACATTCTTGAACTAACTATGAATTTATTTCGAGTCACTATGAATTTGTCCTTGGAATCATACTGAGGCTGTTTAAGTTTCAAAATAATTGAACGTAGTTAGTTGGCAGCAGGATGATACAATTTTCGTTGGTTCGATAATTTATCGAATACATTTTATAAAGAAATTTTATAATTTATCGTGTTTTATATTTCCAACGTAATTTGGAAGATGAGTCAAAGTGATCAATGATAAATTCGATGTTACCTCAACAGGTTAAGTTTATTTTAATCCAGAATATAATTAGTTTATTGTTATTCCATATATGGAAATAAAAAATTAACATTTGAAATCCGCCAATATTTGATTTAATAAAAATATGGATGTAGATTTTTTTAAATGTGTGTGTGTGTGTTTATATACAGCTGTAATTTTAGTCGCCCCTAGGCGATTTTCTTGTAAACTACGCACAATACAAAAAAATTACCAAAACAAAAATTACTTAGATTGGAAGGTCATCTCATGATGACCGTGGATTTCACCTTGACATTATTTAACAATTAACATGATTTTTCAAATGGAATGACCTATTTTTGATCCCAGAAATGGAAAAAGCAGAGTCACATTTTTGAAGGTCATAAAGTAATCCTGTAATAGTCATATTCCATTTAGGCCATTTATCTCGTAAACTCTGGGAAAGGGCGTAAAAATAACTTAATCCTATCTCTGATGCCGGCCTCCGTTTCGCGAGTGGTAGCGTCTTGTCCTTTCATCCAGAGGTCCCGGTTTGGAATCCTGGTCGGGCATGGCATTTTCTACACGCTACAATTCATTCATCTCATCCTCTGAAGATATGCCTTAACGGTGATTCCGAAGGTTAAACAAAAAAAAAAAAACCTTGATGGTTAGCCGCATGACCTTCAAAAAATTTTCAAGGGCATATGTGTGACCACATATTTAAATATAAAATTGTCTGCTCTTTTCATTGGTGGAGTCAAAAAATAGTTAATTCCATTTAAAAAAAGGAGAATCGTGTTAGCCATGAAATAAGATCAAGTTCAAGGTCAAATTAAATGTACCGTGAGGTGTCCCTCTCCAATTTGTGGAGACCAAAAATTACCTAAACATTTGTTTAGGTAATTTCTTTGTATTATGTGTAGTTTACGAGAAAATCGCCTTAGGGGATTAAAATAAAGTACCTGTATATTTACAAATGTATATAAACCATTGATTTTGTTATACAGTTAACATAAATATATTTCAAGTAATGTTTTCATAAATACTTTTACTTTTTCTTTTTGTAATTATTCCATCACATAGACATTTGGTATGAAGCCTAGGGCTGGTCTAGTGGTTAACGCGACATCGCGAAAGCTGATTTCGAAGTCGGGAGTTCTAAGGTTCAAATCCTAGTAAACGTATATTTTTATACGGATTTGAATACTAGATCGTGGATACGGTGTTCTTTGGTGGTTGAGTTTCAATTAACCACACTTCTCAGGAGTGGTTGACCTGAGATTGTACAAGACACATTCTTCATTCACGTCCCCGACGGGGAGTCTTATTCTTTAAGACTTTTGGGGGTTGGCGTCCCCACGGCCCTAGCCTCTGTAGCTTTTCTTC
>JAAAKQ030071436.1:0-15419 GCA_010016005.3 Zanna intricata | reverse complement strand
TGCCATGCCTGACCGGGATTCGAACCCGGGACCTTCCGGATGAAAAGCCGAGACGCTACCACTCGGCTACGGAGGCCTTTACCTCCTGAACCAGTGGTAACTCGAAGGGGAAGGCAGATTGAAGCTGTACTGTTTTACAATGAACATTTAAAGGCCATCAAAGGTATAGTAAAACACTTTGATAGTGCAGAGACTATGGCAGTTTGTCAGTCCAAGGAAGCATTTAACAATTTTAGTATTAAAAAAAAAAAAACACACCTGTGATTAACACTTGTTTTTCCCACAAACCGGCGAGTATTTAAAAGCTTGAAACTCAAGGTTTGGCATTGACTGAATCTATTCAGTTAATTAATAAAATCTGCCAAATAAACTCCACATTACCAGAGATATTCACGTGGAAACTTAAAAAAAATTTGAAAACATTTTGAATGATAACCCAGGCTTTGAACCTTTGTGCCTAATTGATAGTTTTATTAACAGGACAGGTGAACTTTTGCCAGAAACAATAAGTGCTAATACAGCACCCAAATTCAAATACTGCCTGGTTACCTCAGCAGATGTGTAATGATCCTTTTCCACTTTTAAAAATATTTTGAGTGATTGAAGACACAATCTTACTACCTCTCTTTATCTGTTAAGCCTCCGGAACTTCCGTAAGGTATTACTTCAGAGGATGATGTATATGAATGTGAATGAAGTGTAGTCTTGTACAATCTCAGGTCAACTACTCCTGAGAAGTGTGGTCAATTGAAACCCAACCACCAAAGAACACCCGTATCCACAATCTAATATTCAAATCCCTATAAAAATAACTCTTTACTAGGATTTGAACCTTAGAATAATCTTACTACTGAACATTTTGGACAGTACACAAAAGTAACACAATGTTGCATAATTGTCAATTATTGAATTTACTAATATGTTATTCAACTACTTACTAATTGTATGCTGATTTTGAAATAAAAAAACAAAAAATTACTATTTTTTTTATTATTTAAAGTTGCATATTTCAAGCTTTTTATGTTGCATATAATCCAGTCTCTACTCGTATTTATAAACATTACAATGAAAATAAGAGACTTAACAAAAAAAATTAAAATAGTTTTGAATAATTTAGAGATAAAAAATTATAAAAATGGAAACTGATCAAAGATCAGAATTTATTGAAGATAATCGACACATCAAAGTACAATATCACAATTGGAGTAAAAAAATCCCAATTTTGAAATAGCCGATCTCTGTGATGGAGTGGATGAGCGTATCAGCCTTTCTTCTTGGTCCCCAGTTCGAATCTGTCAGGCATGGGATTTTTCATATGCTACAAAATTCCATTTCCATATTCCCATGTACAAGCTTCAAAAATTTTTTGTGATTAATTAATGAACTACTCATCATCACAGAAAATGGTCTCCCAATGTAAAAAATGTTGCCAGTAAAATAATTTATAAAATTTACTTTGTTAAAAAAAGAAATCCATACTTTATATTTTATTAATAATTAAGTTGTAATATTCTGATGACAAGAGTTGATATTTATAATAAATACCATTGTAAAAATCATATTATTTCTGCACTGTATTGTAATTCACATATTAAGTTACAGATTTACTGTCTCGCCCATTAGCTAATTTGTCAAATCCATCTACCAATAGAATGTACAGTAATGATATTTATACAACCGATATAATTCAAATTCAAAGTTTGTCATTAATTACAAACTAACAAAGTATTCTTTTTCTTAACTGCAGGTATCTATAAACAATGGATACATTTTTTGGGCCACTACTATACACTATTCAGAAGTCTTATAGCTGTAAGATGTAGTAAAATAGAATTACTTCTCAACGTACTGCATGGAAATTTCTTAATAGTTGGCTGTACAGAAGCTCTAATTTTCCATCCCTTTATTTATAATTGTGCTTTCAATGACATTTTCCATTAATGCATCTGTTTTCCAGTAAGAATCCATTACCTGTAATTTTTGATACTGATCTTCCGGCTTCCAAACTTTTATAGTAATTGACAAAACTGCATCTAATGTAACAGCTCTCAGATCTGTTAAGGATATATGGGACATATTACATTGTCAAATTTTTTTTTAACTAGGTTCAAAATAAATTCAACTGGGTTAGTTTGACAATTTCTAAAAGTTTTTTTTTTTGTTAGATCTGGGTTGCAGATAATTTATTTTTTGAGCCATTCTTGAATAAGTTTTTTCAATGAATTGGATGATGGAGGCTTATTTTTGTTTATTACGTTAATGGGCTTTATCTATGAATAAAATGCAATTTGTTGGTAGTCCTAGGATAACTTGCTTTTTACTCTTGGAATCTTACATTAAAAAAGCACCCATATGCTTATAATCCCATGTCCCAACCAGCATGAGCCATAATTAAACAGTCATTGGTGCTACTATTAACAAAAACACCTGGTCATCCATTTCCAATGGAAATCATCCATTTTGTATTTGTTATGATATTATGAGGACTACATTTCTTTTTGTCTTTTTTGGCGTTTGAATTTGAGAACCACTAACCTCTGCTTTGTATCCGATTTTCCTGATGTCAGTTACTGTAAATCAGCTTAAGTTTAGTATTTTATAAGCATATTTTGTCAATTTCACAAGAGGCACCAAAAATTAATTTTTTCTTTGTCTATGAAGTTAATAACATTAAATGCAAGATGTTGCACTTGACTACAAAGAGGTTCCTGCATTCATTTGACATCTTAATATAATTATTTTTAAGTAACAACTGTTACAATTTCCAATGCAAAAAACAAAGAATATTTGTTCTTATAAGTAATATATATGTCTATTTTAAACTTTTAATTTATAATTCTATGATTCCCACCATCTCTGTTCATCATAACATTACTTAAATCAAAAAAACTGATGTAAGACATTTATACTTCATTTACTTGCATACGAGGTGTGCGAGAAAAGTAATGAGATTGGTAACACTGCGAGCGATCTGGCAACACTGAGTCTACTGGTCTGTGCTCCCTTCATCCCTTCCACATCCTCAGTACGAGTTTCAACTCTGTTCGGCAAACAGTAATTTTGACAGTTTTTTTACTGTAAAAAACAGTATTTTTGACAGTGCCATCTGTGAAGTTGTGTTTTTGTTGTGCGTTACAAAAATGGAGCATTGGAATTTAGAAAAGTTATGCAATCAAGTTTTGTGTTAAACATGGGGAATCGGCGAGTGTGACCTTTGAAAAGTTGAAACAGGCTTATGAGGAACATTGCTTATCAAGATCACAAGTTTTCTGCTAGCACAAATCATTTTTGGAAGGCCGAGAACAGTTGAAGATAATCCTCGCTCAGGGAGACCTTCAACTTCAAAATCTGACAAAAAAATTGAGCGTGTGAGGGTTCTTTTGAGATCAGACCGTTTAACAATAAGGATGATGAGTCAACAGTTAAATGTAA
The DNA here is from genome assembly GCA_010016005.3 of Zanna intricata. Taxonomy (NCBI): domain Eukaryota; kingdom Metazoa; phylum Arthropoda; class Insecta; order Hemiptera; family Fulgoridae; genus Zanna; species Zanna intricata. Next base: position 11,987 of record JAAAKQ030071436.1, on the reverse strand, counting down.
AAACTCTCATCATACATCAAATTTTGACTGATGATTTTGGACATGGTTTGTGTGAAACTGGTGCTGAAAAACCTCACAACAGAACAGAAGGACAATCGATGAGATGTGTGTGTGCGTTAATCTTCTTGAGAAGATTGACAATGACCAAGAATTCTTCAATCGTGTGATCACAGGTGATAAATCCTGGATATTTGAGTACGATCCTGAAACAAAGTGGCAAAGCGAAGAGTGGTCTGAAAAAATGTCAAATGAGCAAATCATAGATCAAAACCAAGTTGATTTGCTTTTTTGACAGTAGAGGCATCGTGCACAAAGAATTTGTTCCTCCAGGACAAACTGTCAACCAAGTGTTTTACAAAAGTGTCCTTGAAAGGCTCAGGAAAAGAGTGATTCATGTGACATCAGACATTGCAGACAAGTGGATGCTTCATCATGACAATGCCCCGTGTCACATGGCATTTCCATCAGGGAATTTTTGACCTCAAAACGCATTCCTACAGTTCCTCAACCCCTATTCACCTGATTTGAGTCCTTGTGAATTTTTCCTTTTCCCGAAATTGAAACATGTCTTAAAAGGACGTCATTTTGAAACTGTGAGAACATTCAAAAGACTGATCGACCAGTTAAAAGCCCTACCAGTTGAAGCCTTCCAGTGCTGCTACCAAGAGTGGGAACGACTCCGCCAGTATATAGTTGCCCAAGGAAACTACTTTGAAGGGGATAATATTGTTTGAAAAAGATAAAAACTTTGGTAAGTAAAAAGTCAGTTCCATTACTTTTCTCACACACCTTGTATACTTTTTTCGTACAATATATTTTTATCATCCTTGTTTTAAAGTAATACACTGACTAAGAAAACAATTACTCTCATTACAAAATAACAAAGCAAAATATAAAATTCATTATTTATACAAAAATATATGCAATAAAGTAGAAGAAAAACTGATGTTCTATTATTAAACAATGAAATTAAGATTACATCAATTAATTCATTAATATGAACTTAATATAAAGTCTAATAAATAATATAATATTATGTAATGCTATCATGATATGTATCTGCATCCATAAACACAGACAATAATGATGAAAACAACAATCTAATCTCATGTCAGAAGTCCCAATTACTTTACTAGTATTACTGGAACATGACTAATTTGTAAACTTTCCAAACATACACCTTGTCTTGTCAACTAGTACAGTTTTATTTATTCAAAACAAAAAATATATTATTTTTTATAGTGTATTAATATTTAATTTACTTTTATAATATTTTATTGTGAATCTTATTTTGCAATTATATGGTATTAAATATAATAAAGCGGATCAAATGGATGAAACTTTAGATAAAGTGTTGCATTTATACTTTAGTCAAATTTATGAATACCACATTTTAAAGTAATTCTAATGAAAAAATGAATAAATAGATATTGATTTATTTACAAGTAATCTAAACAACTGATTATTTGTTACCACAATGGCTTGTTGCATAATGTACTATTATAATCCTACCCTTTTCCTACCCATTATATAAATAAAAAATACATTTAAAAAAGGTAAAAAAAATTATCTATGGTGATGCCTGCGTGAATGTCAGTATGACCTTTGCGCGAGTGCACACACACACACACACACACACACACACACACACACACACACGCACGCACACACGCTTGCATGCATACACACACAAACATATGCAGTTTTTAGTACTGTAATATTGTATATTGTAAAACTTTTGTTTTTTAGAAAGAGTAATTTTAATTTTATTGCAATACAAAAGAAAATCACTTCAAATATTAGATATTAAAACTAGTGAACTAACTTTGTTAAGATCTTTCAGTTTCTTTATCTTTATGTAAGTACAATCCAGAGCCTCAATTACTGTTTTGACAACTGAAATTGTGACTGCCACAAAAGCTTTGCAACATTAATTTCTATTGCAGTACAAGGGAAATGGATCCAATTATCAGATTTTTCAATAATTTGATCCATTACAAAGTTTACTGTCTTGCTTTCTCTTATTTCTCTTATTCTGTTTAGCCTCTGGAACTACCATACGGTATTACTTCAGAGGATGAATGAGGATAATATGTATGAATGTGACATGAAGTGTAGTCTTGTACAATCTCAGGTCGACCACTCCTGAGAAGTATGGTTAATTGAAACCCAACCACCAAAGAACACCAGTATCCACGATCTACTATTCAAATCCATGTAAAAGTAACTATCTTTATTACGATTTGAACCTTAGAACTCTTGACTTTGAAATCAGCTGATTTTCGATGACACATTAACCACTAGACTAGCCCGGTGGGCTAACTGTCTTGCTTACAGTGGTATGATGAACACAGATCTTCTTAGATATGTCTCTTTGGAACCTAGGGTCATCCATGAACCATAAGAATAGTTCCATTTGCTGTCACTCAGTGAAAGAGCACCACCATATGTTTCATTTTTTCTGGTAATAATTCAATCGTTAAAAAATTGATGTTCTCATTTTAAAATGGAGTAATTTCTTATCTACTTTCCTTTTTGGCTGTACACTTTCCTGATCTGTATATTAAGGAACATTGCTGTGGCAAGTATTAATAAAAAAAACAAGCATGCATTCTGTGATACTTGCAAAAAATCAATTCGTTGCCAAAATTAAAGTACATCTGTTACATCTGTGTAGTTCTCTGTTTCTTTAAATAGTTACTAGAAATCTGGAAAACCCTAACTGATAGAAAGATTAGTTGCAAATAGTTTTTTTTTTATTCACACAAACTGGTAGTAACTTAAAAATGGCATAGCATAAGCATTTACTACTTTCTATTCACATCACCCATTACTTCTGTATTTCATAAAATACTAACCTCTGAGATATCACTTTAGCCTATAACCTCTATCAAATTTTTCTGTTTTTACCAGCTTATACATGAATGGAATAAACATTTCATTAAAAGATATTTTAAAAAGATATAGTACTATCTCATAAAATATAACAATAAATGTTAACTGAAATCTGAGTAACATATGTTTCATATTCAATTGAAATATTTACTATTGGGTCAGCCTCTTTGTTAAAAATACAGTTTTGGTGTTTTGTTACTTAGGATGAGATTTATAAAAAAAGGACAAAGAATTAACTTGTTTCACCTCTGGACATACTCTGCATGCATTCTAACAAGTTTTTTCTACAGACAACTAATTAGTAGAATCCCTTAGAAGCTTTTATTCATTTACATGATGGAAACAGGATTTCCAATTTTTCTTTCTTTCAGTAAAATAATTTTCATTATTTATTTACTGAGGATGCATTTTAGAGAAACATTTGAAGAAATTAAAGCGTATGGACAAATTTCATAAAATACTTTTGAAGTCTTCTTCCATCTTGTAGTTACAGCTGCTTTTTTAATTTACTTTTAGTAGAGATGCACTTTAATAACAAACTTCAGAGAAAATAATTAAATTAAATTAAATAAATCTGAAACAATTTGTTGAGTATTTTTGTAATATTAACTAGATAATATAAAGTACTGGCAACTGATAAAACAGGAAAGATTTAGCTTGTTATATAAAACTTACTATTACAAAAACTTAAAATTATAATAATCATAAATGTATAATATATGCCACAAAAAACTGTGTGTCTTATTCAACTAATGTTGAATAATTCTTTGCAGACTTAGTTTTCTTTTTTGTGTGATGTTGATCTTGCCACATCAAATCTAACTGAATCTGTAGACATTTTGTTAAGAGAAAGTTTGAAGGAACATCCAGGCAATCTACTAATATCCTGGCACTCTACTTACTGATAAAAATTTAAAAAGGGTTAACTATGAAAAAGCTCTTTAAATCCTACAGATTTTTTCACCTACATTTACACATCATTTCTATAATATACAGTTGGAGATAGGCTTTAGTTTAACAGGTTCACTGCCAACTACTCCGATCGGAGTGCATCGGCTACTTTCGGTAGAGCCGCCCACTCCAATCAGAGTGTGTATCACATATACATTTCTGGCCTCATTTAGAGTCAGCATTTGTGGTAGAACTGTTGTTAATATATGGCATCCTTATTGAGAAAATATTTTTCTTAGTGTTTAGCTTGGTTTTTTCAGATTTTTTTTTTTAAATTTGTTACATTGTTCATTGAAAATGAGTGATAATCCAGGGCCTTTGACGAGTTCATGGACTCAATCTTTTTCCACTAAAACTTTAAGTGATCATCAGGTATTGCGTTATTTACAAGATAGTGACAGTGAAACAAATGAAAATGCAGCTCAGGTATTATTTCTACCAAAAACGAGTGAAAACTCTCGAATTATTGATTGGAAAGATATTACACTGGATGAATTAAAAATATTTCTCGGTCGTATACTTCATACTGGCACAATTTCTTTGAATCACTTTAACGACTACTGGAAAACTGACCCGTTATTTGCTATTCCAGTGTTTAGAAAATACATGTCGAGGAATCGATTCCTCCTTATTTTACGATGTATTTATTTTTCATCGCCTGAAACAGCTGCCAGTGACGACCGTCTGAGAAAAATTAGGTCTGTTGTAGATTTTTTTAATGAAAAAATGAAAAATATATAATATCCTGGTAGAGAACTGTCATTAGATGAAGCAATGGTACTTCGGCAAGGTCGCCTACAATTTAAACAATATATTACAAATAAACGCCATAAGTATGGGGTAAAATTATATATGATTACTGAACTGAATGGGTTGATACAAAAATTTCATGTTTATAAAGGTTTATCCGATGTGTATAGCAGGGTGGGGCATACAGAAAAAATTGTGTGTCATTTGCTTGAAGATAAGTTAGATAAAGGGCATGCTGTTTATTTAGAAAACTATTACAATATTGTTAATTTAGCAATTAAATTATTAGACCAAAATACTTATTGCACAGGAACCCTGCAGGCCAACAGAAAAAATAATCCAAAAGAAGTAATGGCTGCCAAATTAAAACAAGGAGTAAATAAATCCTTGTTTTTCAATGGGGTGCATGTAGGGAAATGGCGAGACAAACGTAACGTCAATTACGTAACAACAGAATTTAAGAATGACATGGGTGTGTTTCGAAACAAAAAAGGTCAGGAAACAGAAAAACCTATTGCTGTTATTGGGTATAACAAGTTTATGTCAGGAATTGATCATCAAGATCAAATGATGGCTTATTATCCATGTAATAGGAAATCTATTAGGTGGTAAAAGAAATTATTTGTGCATCTACTACAGATGAGTGTAGTAAACTCTTATTATTTATGTAACAAATACATGCAAGTTGGCAGTTTATATGACTTCTGAATTGAATTAATCAGAAGTTTGCTGTCCTCGAAAGATTTACCATGCATGCAACTTATCACAAAAATCCTCACACACAGCATAACTAAAATCGGAAAAATACAAAAGAAAAAAAAGGTCTAAAAGAAAAAGCAGAAAAGAATGTAAAGAATACAGAAAAAATTAAATCAGGACGCAAACAGTTTACGATTGCAAGGCTTGCCCAGGATTTTGTTTAAAATGTTTTGAAAAATTTCACAAAATGTAAAAAAATATTAAAAAAATGTATGTACAATAAAATAGTTTGTTTATATATGAATAAAAATGTTCTGTTATTTAAAATCCGTGAAAAACCTCAACCCTCCGATCGGAGTGTTCGGCATCTTGTGAAAACTTCAATAATCAATGCCGACCACTCCAATCGTAGTTTATAATTAGTTTTTTACCAAATTGTGTAATTTATATTTTAGTATTAATAAATCGCCATTTTATAGTTATAAAATGTATTTAAAAGTAATAATCAATAACAAAAATATTCAGCACAGGAGGAAAACTTAGAATATTTTGTTGGCAGTGAACCTGTTAAGAGTAATCCTAAAATTATGGAAAAGTTTAAACTAAAAAACATTTAACCTATTATACTGGTAATAAACTGGCAAATAAATTTCTTCAAAATTATTGAAAATTAGAATTTTATACACACGAGGTGTGATAAAAAAATACGGTGAATTATGTTATAAAAAAAAAGTATAAAAGTTACCTTAAATATGAATTAATCTCTTTCAAAGTACTGTCCTTGGCTAGCAATACACTTATTCCAACATTAAATCCACGACTGGAAGCATTTCTGGAAGGCTTCTTTTGGAATAGCTTTCAGCTCCTATATTGTGGCCTTCCCAATGTCAGGAATGATGTCAAAACGTTTTTGACACAATTTTTTATTTTCGGGAAGAGCCAGAAGTCCCATGGTGCTAAATCTGGTGAGTAAGGCAGATGTGAACAGACAGGAAGACCTTTAACAGCCAAAAACTCGTGAATCAAAAGCATCTTGTGGCACAGTATGTTGTCATGATGAAGAAAGCCATTGGCCCATTTTTTAGGTCTCTTTCTTCGCATAAAGTGCTTTGCATGGACCCAAAGGAGATGTTAAGTTCTTAAGTAAGCTCTCGAATAGTCATTCACCTGTTTGAACATACAAGTTTGGCCAGTTTTTGCACATTTTCATCTGTTTTTGAGGTCGAAGGACGTTTTGACTGTACTTCGTCCTTAACTGACTCATTTCCAATTTTAAATCGCTCATACCACTTATAAACAGTCTTCAAAGTTATCACATTATCACCATAAACTAATTTTAACATTTCATAAGCTTCTTTGGCACTTTTTTTCAACATGAAACAAAACTTAATGCATTGTTAATGCATTGTTCAAGATCCATGTTTCACGACAGACACTGCAAACACGACCTTACTGTAGAGGTTATAGAAGCAAACTGACAAGCCAGAATGTGTTCAAACTTGTCATTGCCTGTCTCAACACATGAGGGTATGAGACAAACTAGATAAAATAGATGCAGCGTAAGTAATTGCTGCTATAAAAATTCATTCACCATATTTTTTGATCACACCTCGTATATATATATATATATATGCAACAAAAACAGATATTTCATGGTATATTTTTTATGTAACTTATTCTGGTGTCCAAATTAAATTTCAGCCAAATTAAATAAATAAATCACTGTAGCCAATCATATTAGTAAAGAATTACATAGGACGTACTACAAAAAGTTATATTCCTAAATAATTATAAAACATTAAAATTTATACAAATTAAAGAAAATAAATAAAATAGTAAAATATATTATCATATATATAATAAAAATATACGTTCATGGTTTTTATAAATGCCAATAAATAACAAATAAGACAGAATGATATAAAATTGCATATTACCTCTCTTTTTCATCTTCATTAAAAACATCAATAATTCCCTCCCGGTACATCATTCGACACATTCTATCTCCAACATTAAAAAATGCATCACTGGGAATTCTTCTTCCTACTCCAAATTTCTTAAATATACTTTCTTCATCCATATTTTTAAAGAATTCCTGGAAATAAATAAAAAATTTACTCAGTTTTCTGTACTATCTTCTTAATATGAATATCTTCAGAAAGAAAACAGGGTACGAATTTGATTCAAAAGTTCTACTTTTTAAACAATAAACCAGACAAAATGTGATATATATATAAACTCACATAAAAAATTTTTTAGTGTTCTCATGATTGTTGTTCCTACAGTTAGCAAAATCTATTTCTGATTTTTTTTTTTTTCGTTAGGTAAACATGTATTTAGAATGTGGGCAGGAAGTGTTTTGGATATGAATAATACCTTTTTATTTAGCATATTGTTACGGGTTATGTGGTTCATTAAGTATGAAAGTGTTAAGATATGATTTTTTTTTTATATTTGCATATAAAATCAAGATGGTTTGTTGTCAATGTCAGTCTTTTTGCGATTTTACTTTAGATTTGTTCGATAAATGTCGATTTTAATTATTACAGAAGGGTTTTAAGCATAAATTATAGCTTTGTTCAAACCTGTATTTCACTGGACTATTGTAGGATACTGTGCAGTCAGATTACATCTATAATGCAATGCTGGTGGGTATATGAAACTGACCTATGTGTTGTATACAACAAATACATACAATCCTAAAATTTCTTGCACATAAAACAAACATACTTATAAAGTAATATTCTGAGCCCCGATATGGTGACAATAGCATCAAGACAATAAAACACAAGACAATGAATATAATTGTTAACAAACAGGAATGAAATGCACAACAAACTAAACTTTACATATGAGCATAACACAACAAAAAATTACACTTTCTTGGTCCGGGGAAAAAACAATCAATATGTGATTTTATCAATGTATTAGTTATACACTATACTGTATTTCTTCATCACTGCTGATGTCCATGAACATCAACAGAGATGAAGAAGAAATCATAAATGAACATTTTATGGACAAAATTTTGAACAATCTAGCTTCACATAAACTTAATTTATTTAGAAGTATACTTAACTCAAGCATGTCACCTTAAGATGAAATATTAAGCGTATAAGTGCTAGCACTATATCATACTTGGCGCATGCAAATGCATATAATAACATACTCAATAACAATTATATACAAAATAATAAAAACGATATGAAAAAAAATCATATTGAAGTGCACTTCCATTTTAGATTCCTTTTTTAAAAAAAAGGAATCTAAAATTTTTTAAAAAATAATTTTTAAAATTTTTAAAAAATATAAAATTAACATACCTCAATTGTTTTTAAAAAAGCTGTAAAAAATATCTGTTAGATGATGCCAGGGTGAGAAAAGCAACACCAGTCACTAAAAGATAGCCAAATGTTTTACTGATAAATTGGGATCTAAGCTTTGAGAACATTACACACTAAATTGTTTAATTTGTTATTTAGAAATATTATATTTTAAAATAATTTTTAACACAGACTATCACACACAAAAATATAGCACATCATTTATTATCCCAATAAAATTGCATTTCTGTACAAGAAGCACAAACAAAAATGCTAAATAATTTGTCACTTTATTTATTGCTGTTTCAGCATACTTTCTAAAGGCCTCAATGTATTAGTGGGAAATATGTTAGAGGACAAGAGATGTTATAATTTGTAATTGATATGATTAATAAAATAATCAATCTAATATTACTACATTATGTAAAACTGCAACATATTGTAATTTACAACATATTTTTCTTGATGGATAAGTTTTAAAACAGAAAATTAAATATCAATTAAGTTAATAGTTAAAATATTTCTAAATTTAGATGGCTGGATATCAGTTACTGCATCTTCTACCCTATATTTGTGAAACTGATCATAATAAATCTAATTGTTCTTCTTTTCTTAATATACATGAATTGGAATAATTTATAGTTTTACTCAAAAGGAAGACACATCTGAAGTTGAGTTGATTATAGTTTTATCAATTTACTGAAAGAACTTGGCTGATTTCAAGTTAACTTTAGCAGTTTTAAACCAAATTACAAAAATACTAGTTAATTGTTTTCTTTTCTTTTTTTTTGTGGTTGAAAGTTTAATTTTTTATAATACATATTTCCAAATATAATATATTAAAATATTACCTAATAAGTGAAATGAATTAAGTTTCACTGACTGATAAAATCAATATTATTTTAGTATAACAAAAAGTTAAGTTACCTTACCAGGTCTTAGGTAGGGTAAGGTTTTCAAAGTCGAGAGTTCCAAGGTTCAAATCCTAGTAAAGGTAGTAATTTTTATACGGATTTGAATACTAAATCGTGGATACTAGTGTTCTTTGGTGGTTGGGTTTCAATTAACCACACTTCTCAGGAGTGGTCAACCTGAGATTGTACAAGACTACATTTCATTCACATTCGTACATATCATCCTCTGAAGTTAATACCTTACAGTAGTTCTGGAGGCTAAACAGATAAAGAGAGAGAGGTAGGGTAATGTTGAGATTGTACAAGACCACATTTCATCCTGTGAAGCAATACCTGATCGTAGTTCTCGAGGCTAAAGGTGGAAAAAAAAGAGAAAGATAGAGTAAGGTTATATTCTAATCTCTTAAGATTACCAGTGGTTAAATCATGAATCATCATTAAAATGCATACAATTCTAGGCTGAAATAAAAATTTGAAACATTATAGCTATCTATAATAATGATAATAAATCATTAAACAAGAGTACTGAAAAAATGTTTTCAAAATTAAATTTTGAAAATATTTTTATAAAATTTTTTAACAATTCATGAAAAGCTTAAATTATCATTTTTTGACTAAATTACAAAATATAATATTTTCAAATCAGAAGAAAAATACTTACTTGTAATATTAAGTTTAAACCAAAAAAGTAATGCGAGAAAATGATTACACTAATACAACATTTATAAAACTTGTTTTTTTTTTTTGTGTGCAACTCCTGGTCTATGATCTTAAAATCATCCTTATAAAAAGCCTACAGAGTAAACAATGGTTTCTAGCACAAAAATAAGTACCGGTGCCCGTACCCGTATATGTATTAAGTATTTTTGGATTAAACTCAACTTTTTTATAACTCATTCTTTTCCAAAACAAGTTCAAGCAAAAATTTTTATTTACTAACTATACGTTAACAAATACTGTACCGATCGATTCTATTAGATTCACTTACTTAAAAGTAAACACGTGTAGAGGTTATAAAAGTATAACTAAATGGATTATAAATCTACAAACACATAAAATTAATGATTATCATCAAACAACTAAGATAAGAACTTTTATTCTTTGGTTATTACAAACAAACTTTTCGATTGACACGAACTCCAATAGAAATACAATTTAAACGTTCACAACAGGGTAGTAACTACAAGCTTTAAAAGTTAGTTTGAGAATATAACACTCCGTAGCGCTACATTCTATTTTTACTTAATTATAAGGTCGGTGAAGAAGTGTTTCAAAACTTAAGAAAAGTTCGTTTCATTCTTAACTAATAAATTTCTGTCGAATCAAATAATAGCCCACAACTGTGCACTTTCACACTACCGATTATCCTAATTATAAAATAAAATAATAGAATCACTAGAGGAACACAAAAAGAATCTAAAAATACAGAGAACAATGTAAAACGAAGAAGAAAATATCGGGTGGGGCTTACAATTATTTCCATTGTAAATCTCCAATGGAAAATTCTAGTTCCTTCATGGCCAACTCTAAAGACAAATTTGGTCGGTCTGTATGTCAGAGTTAATTTTAATGTTTTGGATTGAAGTAAAAACGATAGATTCTAAATTTAATTTTTACATACAACAGAACTAAATAATAAATGGTACATGATATTTATTTCGACTTATATTCGACAATTTTTTCGATATTGATTTATATTCGAAATGTCGAATATAAGTCAATATATTGTCAAAGACATTGGTCTGTGACAATATATTGGCGGGATGTACTCGCGCCGTGACAGAGTTTGCGACATTCGCGAAAGTCTCGATCGCCCTTCACCAGACATTGGGGTTTTTATACGGGATTTGAATACTTGATCGTGGATATCAGTGTTCTTTGGTGATTAGGTTTCAATTAACCACACTTCTCAGGAGTGGTCGACCTGAGATTGTACGAGACTACACTTCATTCACATCATCCTCTTTAGTAATACCTTACGGTAGTTCCGGAGGCTAAACAGATAAAGAGAAGAAGACATTTGGGTACCTGTTCGTGGCCCATAACCTCTCCGCGTATTTTAACCTCTAAAGTCCTGAGAGAAAAAAACCACATGTGGCAGTCGCGGAACTGGCCGACAGAAGCTATTACTTCTTGTACGAGTTATGGATGTATGTTTTTTTTTTTTTTTTGAAAAAAATCCCCCATTTCCACACACACATATATGAAATTTGTGTGTTTATGTTATACATTATATATATATAATGTTAATAATTGTCAAAGACATTAATTTAAAAATTTGAAATCCGCCCGCAAGAGTTGGTATTACTCACACCGTAATTTAAGTTGGCAACAACTCGCAAGTATTTGCTAAATGTATTTGTCTTTAGGTACATACACATGCCGGCCTCCGTGGCGGAGTGGTAGCGTCTCGGCCTTTCATCCGGAGGTCCCGGGTTCGAATCCCGGTCAGGCA
>JAAAKQ030071414.1:2060-15420 GCA_010016005.3 Zanna intricata | reverse complement strand
GAATTGTAGCGTGTGTGAAAAATGCCATTCCTGACCGGGATTCAAACCCGGGACCTCCGGATGAAAAGCCGAGACGCTACCACTAAGGATCATGTAACGTATAATAAATATTAATCATATATAATTTCTTTGGGAGTTGAAACTGAAAACCGAAGGAATTCTAAAAAGTATACAATTAGCATATTTATGTCAAGGTGATTTTATATGTTACAATGAAAACACTGACTGAAATTTATTTTCCAGGACTTTCAAAGAAACAAAAAGTCCTCACGCCCCTATAGGGCGACTAAATATCTAGTAAGTAATAATTAGAAACTTAATTTAAGTCGGAAAAAAGGTTTGTAGATTTTAGGTGCATAATGAAAAATATTTCAAAGCTAGATTAAAATAAGATTTTAAAAGTAAAAGTTCAGTTCCTGTAATCGTCGCACCATTTAATATATCGCTTACGTTACACAAACAGCTTGAAACACAAAGGCAATATTAGTTTTCAGAATTTTCATCAGGCTGGTTGGATGCGATCCAAGAAGGGGTTTACATAACAAAAGTTTCAAGTTTTTTGTTTTTCCATTATTTTGAATTTTTCAAAGAAATAAAGCGTTAAACAAGGTGTTAAACGCGACTTGATTATAGAAAAATATATATATTATAATAAAACACGTGATATTATTGTAGCAATTCCAAAGCAAAAAGATTGTAAATACGTGCGATATTTTTCATGTTCCTTTGAAAAATGTTTTACTGTAATCTAAGATCGAAAGGAATTTCGACCGTATTAAAGTGTTTTATAGTATAAAATAATTTTCATAGAACGCTTTATGAAACGTGTAAAACTTAAAGGAATTTTAAATGTTAAGGTAAGATGAATGAAAAAAATGAAATGAAGAATTTTGCATAAGAGCAATTGGTACGATGAAATTTAATACATTATGAAATATTCTTAATTTAGAAATTAAAAAATTAATAAATATGGCAATAAATATGATCGACATATGGAGATAAACTTTCCATTTCTTCAGTCATTCCGTCGATAAGTTAAATTTGATATAATTATGCTAGAATGAAAACGGTGCGCAAAACTAGTTTCATTCAAAAGTGTGCGATTACAATCTAATTGAAATGAGTACACTTATTTAACTATATATAATAACAGCACCCAAGGAGCAGATGTAATCACCCTTAGGCATGTCGTCAGCCCATTCCTCAGTGCCGTGGCAGCAGATTATCTACTACTCCTCCTTAGCTTGGGTCCTTATGGACCCCCCCCCCCATCGGGGTCGTCCCTGTCTCATTGGGGCATTCCGACCTCCGCTTGTGAATTGCTGAAATACCCCCCCCCAGGGTAGCTATCCTTCCCATCCCTATGCATTCCGGGGCCCCCACGCGTCCTCGGAAATACTACGACCCAGGACACTCTTTCGTGTGCCCCCCACCAAGGCATCTTCAGCAATTGGGCTGCCTCCCTGGCTCTGCACGTCGCCACGAATCGATCTGAGCGTACAGAATCTTTTTACGCCCATCCCCGTTTTTTTTTTTTAAACACAAAATAGGTGAACGCAGTTTATACATATTATATACATGAAGAAGAGAAGAATAACATGGGCGAACACGTTTTGAAAGGATACAAGCGAAGTGAAGTCATATCCTTCTCCCTGTCAAGGGGACCCGTACTGGTACCACATCCTACTGGATATATGACGCAGCATTATTTTCATACGTCTTTAATAAAAAACAATACATATAAAAAAAAACACCGTCACGTAACATATATACATTAGTGAAAAGAAAAAAAAAACCAACAGTTGTTAAAAGTAAAACTCCAGACGCCAGAAGAATAAGGGGTGTCAATTATCCCATTTCTCGGAGCGTCAACTGAATACCATATTCTTCGTAGTGACTCGTACAACAGCTAGTTTGTAACACCAGTAAAGTACCAACATATTATTTATTAAAGAAGTACACACGGTAAATGAGATAATTCCTATGAACATTTCAGTGAAAAATACGCCCAATAAGGAAATGAAGCACTGCAGAATGGTATCTGCCAACTAGCAGACAGTTATGGAGTAACATAACCACCAAGAACTGTTACAGGACAGAAAAAAAAGCATTGTTACATGAAGAACACCATATCTACATTAAATCACAAACTAAAAACTATCTCACTGGGTGACCAACTTTGCCAACACTGCCGCAACTAGTCGGTGCCCCGTTGTCCTGTCTCCACCGTTTTGGTACTTAGGATGCCAGTTATGAAGGTGGACACCTCATTCCATTGTCGCTTTCTTCGGAGCATGTGTTTTATCGTATTATCCGCCTTTAAGCCATCCAGGCCTGCCAGCCTCCACCATCCGATCCATCTGTCACATCGATAGAATCTACGCTCCGGGGTGTCCACCTGTCCACAATAACTACAGTCCCGGGAGCTTCTTCGTTTGAACTTAAAAATATAAGTCCCATACACCCGTGACCCGAGAGGAATTGAGAGGACCTGGTAGTAACCTCTCCGTCTTTTCTCTTGGTCCACGGGGCTAAGCGCGGGATTAGCCGCCTAGTCCACACTCCTTTCGCCGAGGCATCTGACACCTCTTTCCATTCTTGCTCTAGTAACAGCGCACGGTCTTTTCGAAGTCCTTCTCGCATTCTTACCAACTCTTTGGCTCTGAGTTTAATCGAGGGGTGTACGAAATCACTTCCACCGCATCCCTCGATATCGTACGATAAGCAGAAGTGACTTTAATCACGGCTCGTCTCTGCACGGAGGCCAGCCTGCCCACGTTACGCTTCCAGTCTAGCGCCTCTAACAAGACCGGAACCGCATACATTAGCGACGATAGGGCTAACATCTTTATTACCCGTCGTTCGCTGCTCCTCAGGGATTTCTGTCCCACTAATAATCTTCCGAGGGTCGCATCTGTCGCCTCGCAGTTTGCTGTCACCTCCCGCAGGTGGTTGGTGAAGAGCCCAGATATATCTAGCAACATCCCTAAATATTTTTCACTGCGCTGCTTCACCACCCGGATGCCGTCAATCACCAACTCCATTCTACGCATCCTTCGTCGTCTCACGACAGCTACTATCGCCGTTTTTCGAGGGGCAAGTCCCATCTCCCTTTCTCGTAGCCACCTGCTGGTTCTGTCAACTGCAGCTTGGCATCGTCTTCCACCTCCTCCTCGTGCGGCCAACAACCAAGAGAGCCAGGTCGTCGGCGAATTTGACTACATCCGAGAGCTCCGTCCTACAGAAAGAGAGAGAGAGAAGAAAGTGTATTGAGAATGAGCGACGAATCATCTATGTTTTTTCTCCCACCTCTTATTCTATATATATTATACGCTATGTATAAATTCTGGCTCCATGTCTATCTAATATCAATTATCAACTGCTACCTCCACGGTCTGGGCGTGTCAAGGTGTTTACAGAGGACGGAGCTGTGAACTTTGAAATGACGGGTGAAGTGCACAGCTCCGTCCTCTGTAAACACCTTGACCCGCCCAGACCGTGGAGGTAGCAGTTGATAATTGATATTAGATAGACATGGAGCCAGAATTTATACATATTTGCGTATAATATATATAGAATAAGAGGTGGGAGAGAAAACATAGATGATCCGTCGCTGATTCTCAATACACTTTCTTCTCTCTCTCTCTCTTTCTGTATAATTACGCATATATTTTTACATCAATATACAGTAAAGAAAGACTTCTACTTCTCTTCCTTTCTTTTTCTTCTTTCTTTTTCTCTTTCTCTCTCTTCCAGTACGCATATACGTATACATTAATACATTATAGAAAGACTGTTGTAGTTATCCGGAGCACGTTGTTTTGTAGATATGGTTGTGTATACCCATACGTATTGAAGTGTTTGTTAAGCTGTTAATATAAAACCAATTTTAAAATAATTGTTTAATTTCAGTGTAAAAATAACACAGCAAAATATTTTAAGAATAAAGAAAAAAATAGTAAGCATATTAAAAATATTATTTAAAAAATGTATATGTATACACAAACACACACACCACACACACACACCACACACACACACACACTTATTATATATATATATATATATATATATATATATATTAAGTGTTTGTTTATATATAATATATATATTTAATTTTTATTTATGTTTAAATCATAAATATAAAGTATATGAATGTATGTATACACAAAATGTATATTATATATAAACGTAAATGCGGCATGCGTATAATTATAAAATAGTCACATGTACATATATACCTTCGAATATATAGTACATAATACTGTAAAGGTGAGTATTCTTTTCCTTAATTAAAACTCTCTTTCTTTTTATCTCTCAATCTTTATCTCTTTCTCCATTTTTTTCTTAACATTCAGACATTTTACATTACTGTCCACGTAATTTAAGATAAATAAATATATATCCATTTAATACGTAATAAAATATATCTGGAGTTAAAAACAAATGCCCGTTTGGAGTAAAAATGTTTAAATATATATATATACACACATATTATACTCAACTCGGGAGTTAAAAAAAATGAATTTAAATTCAAAAATATTATACGCCATTCGTGAGGTAAAAAAGAATGCCATATTTACGAGTATATAAATATATATAATCACTCTTGTATTATTAAACCCTTCATCCTCGCACTATGTTCTTACAGACATGATACTTACATTGGGGTCCTTTGGACCCCTCTGTTTAAATTTTTTAAATATTCGTTTAATGATAATATATTTTTAATTGGCTTTTTTTATGGTAAATCTTGGGATACAATTCACTAATTTAAATACTTATTTTGATCATATAACTAACTACCTTTTTATTTAATTTTTCTCAAACACAAAAAACATCATCAATAAAATTCTAAGTTTTAGATTACTGTGTTACTTTTTACTTAACAGTTAGTAAATATACTTATATTTATTATGTTTTATTAAAAAAAATATCAAAATTTAATGTAATGAAATTTTCTTTTGAACAGATTCAATTGTACACACACTAGAGATCGATGTTCTTCACACATAGCTCGATGACACTTTACACAATGTTTGTTTTGTCTTGCAATCCTTTTCTCTTGGGCACAAGGCACATCGTGACTTTCTATTTTATTGTGGAGGTTCTTGTATGTATTCAGCAACTTCTTCACCCAAAATTTCTTGAATGGTACTTTTAAGAGACCTGCGGATCGTAGGTCTACGGGTCTGCTCAATCTAGCATGCATAAGAGGTTCTACTAAACACCATGACAATTCATGTAAAAACTGTCGATGAGTAGTAATATTTTTATCGGTTGCATTGACATATTTGTTTATGATGCAAGCATTCACACCACTTTGATCTAAAATAGCAAAAAACATTCTCATGGACCATCTTCTTGAAGAGCTTGCAGTAGTATATCTATGACAGTACTGGTCAAAGGTATCTGTGCCACCTTTAGTTTTACTGTAGTCAACTACAATATCTGGTTTGCCAGTTTCTGTATCTATTTCTGGTTTTTTATAGTGGAAGGTTGATAGAAGAAGTACGATTTTGTTTTTCTTTGGTCTGTAAGATAAAAGGGTTTTGTTTTCAGCAAATGCATATTGAAGAGTGCCAACTTTTTGCTTCTGTACAAATTTTGCAGGAATTTCAACCTTATTTTCCTAATTGTTCCAAACATTGTTAAACCATAATCTCTGAACATAAGATCTAACAATGGAACTGACGTGAACCAGTTATCTACAGTTAGATTTCTGTTCGTTTTATGTGTAGGTTCACTTAATTTTTTCACGTACTCTGTCGGGACACTTTCTCGATTTTCTGTTTGAACTTTACCGGTGTAAGGTATCGTATTCACCATGTAACCTGTTTTGGCACAATTGAGCATGACAATCTTTATCCCACATTTATTTAGCTTAAAACCAATGTACACTCGAAATCGACAATTGCCCCTAAAACCAACAAGTTGTTCATCTATCGTGCAGTACTCGTAGGGTGTGAAAATTGATTTACAGTTTTTTATAAATATTTCCCAAATTTCTCGAAAAACAGCAAAGTTATCCGTGGCTTGTCTAACAGTACGAGTTTCCTTTTCGTCAAAACGGAGACAAGACACGAGAAACTCAAATCTTCTTTCAGACATTGTGCTTCTGTATAATGAGTTACCGAATCTAGTTGAAAACATTTCATCCAGGCACACATTATTATCTTTCTTAACTCCACCAAAATATAAAAGTCCTATGAATGCTTTTATTTCTATAACAGTTGTTTCTCCATGATAGCTTTGCTTCTCATTTTCTTATAATTTTCGATTAATTTGCTGATTAGTGCACACTGTAATTATATTCAGAATTTCTTAATTTATAAGTAAATTTAATGCTTCTGTTGGTGTCTTCACATTTCTTGCCGCTCCTTTTGGTCCAGGTAAATGTAAAACTAAATCTTGTGCTCTAGTTCTACCTCTCCGAGGTGCATTTTTACCAGTAGTCCATATGAAACCTGATTTTCCTTTAATTACGTTACAAAAAGGACCCGGCATGTCTTCAGCAGCAGTAGGATGTTGAACTACTTCATCTTGGTCACTGTCAGCACTTTCTTCACTGCCTGATGTAACTTGTTCTTCAACATAACCAGGATCGTCATCTGAATAATCTCCCCCAAAAATACCATTGGCTTCATCTAGTTCTAACTCTGTAAATACCCCATCTTTTCGGAAAAACGCTATAAATTTATCCTGGAATCCATTTTGTTATAATCTGAGTTTATTTAAAAGAAAAAAGTCAAAAATAATTTAACAATAAGGCACAAATTAAGATAAAAAAACAATTAACTTCCATAAAAGATACTAACATGCACCTCACACTGAGATCTAGCACACCCGTGACAAAACTAATTACGCAATAAATCGACAGTCTGAAAGCAAGTGTTCGTTCTGAGGACTGGGAACACTGCACAATAGTACCAACCCAAAATACATAAATTCCCCACTTTCTATCGTGCTTAGTAAAAATAAGACATTAATATTAAAAATTAGTCGGGGTCTTGTGGACCCCTTCGTCCTCACTCTGGGGTCCACAAGACCCCTTCCCACCCTCACTTAAATTGCCTCACTTTAATTTTGTATAAATGTATATATATACATATATATTTAGTATACGCAACTCGGGAGTTAAAATATTATGCGCCATTCGGGGGATAAAAAAGAATGTAATATATATATATATATTTATACTCACAGTATACGCTAATCGGGAGGTAAAAAAGAACTCCAAAATTATATAAATATGTATACGTATTATTTAATTTTTATATTTTAAATTCCTTTGAATATACGTGCAATTATTTTGTAATATTCTCTTATATATTTTTATTAGGCTATTCAATTATGGAGGAAAATGAAGACAGTTGTCATAGTTCAATTAACAGTCGCAAAAGAGGTACCGACCAAGAAAGTGATGATGATACTTATAAAACGGATAAAAAAAGGAAAAAATGAAGAAAATGAAGTAACAACGATCTGTACCCACTGTTTTATGTTTTCACTTCTGCGGGCCATTCCCGCGACTGGCTACTTTTTTATTTCTTTGTGAGGGATTATTCATGAATGGTGTAAGAGAACATTGTGTTCCGAAGATTGAAGATATATAGGGCCAATTTTCTAATAGGACGGAGTCCCTCCATATTACGCAGGAGTTGTGCGGACTGCGTTCAACGACAGGTTTCCAGAAGGCTAGATATTCAAAGAAGCTTCCGTCACTTGGCCGCAACGATGTCCCGATTTGACGCCTATGGAATTTTTTATTTTGGGGGATACGTGAAAGACATCGTTCATCGAGAAAAAATTAGTCACTCGGACACGTGCACCAAATAATAACATTACCCCTGAAAGCGATTCCTGCAAACGTGTTTGTCAGAGTGCGGAACGAGATGGGTTATCAGTTTGACGTCTGCATGGATGCAGAGGTTATCGGTGCTCATATTGACTTACATTATAAGTAAAAATAATTTAGATTGTCCTTTTATTTAATAAAGAGATTCATTTGTAATTATAAATCTAATAAAATAAATTAATTAATTTTAATAAATAAACTTAAACCAGAGAGCTATCTTTTGGAAACTTCCGTATATACAAGAATTATATATATCTAGATAATTGTATTGTTCACTTTCATTTATTACATGTTATTGCCTCAGTGTTTACGGATTATTATTGTTTAACATAAATAACAGTCCATGTAATATTAGGTTTTTACGTTAAATTTTTATGAATAATTTTTTTCTATTTTTCCAGTTTATTTCAACAACTATTTAACAAAACTCTGTATTTAATGCAAAAAAATTGTTATTTTTATATATTATATTATATTCATTGCATAAAACATTCACATTTTTCCGCTAAATCATAATATTTTCGAAGAGTAAATCAAACGAAATTAAAAGTTTTGCAATAATTTTTATAAACAAGGGAAATGCGAAGTGTAAATCATTTTTATATTTGTCAAGTTGTTCAATCAATGTTATGAAACTTCATTGATAAAGAGAAGGTACAGACGCTTGTACAACCGCACACAAATATTAATATGTATGTGGAAATTAAATTTAGGCAGATAATAATGTTTTCAATGAATTATCTCTAATATCTGTAAAAAACAATTATTTATAAATGAATTATAAGCGATGTAATTTTAAAGTAAACTTTTATTATTTCTGTTAAAATTTCTAGAAATAAACGAACCATCTTAAAAGTTTTATCTAGACTCGCATATAACAAACAGAATGATGTTCGGTATCCAGATGGATTTAACTTTCTCCATTTTTGGTGGCTAACAATAAAGTGGTGGCTGACTGTGTAGCTCCATATGTAACTAGTAATAGATATAAATAACTAAATACGAACATTGTCACGCTATATGAGTATACAACTTCCAGAAATAGAAATAGGCTTTTAGTAATTAAATGTAGGCTGTTGCTCTCAGGGCTGTTAAAATTTCGTAGCGATTTGATCAATAGTTTTTTGCGTTTATAGAGATGAAACGATAAAGATGTCTCTATACGGTTGTGATAAAGATATATATATAAGTTTTCAAATTTCATGACATATCTCATGTCAAAAAAATTTTTATTTTATTTAAAAATTGAGATCTTCACAAGCAACTTAATAAATTTTCATTGATTCCTTAATTTAATATCGTTTGAAAGTTACATTAACATTTTTTTAATGCCGTAGATGTCGTTATATTTTCAATAAACAGTTTTTAATTTAAAAAACAAAGCGATGAGTGAATGCAAGAGATTTTTACATATTTATAGAAGAAATAATTAAAAATGTAAAACATCAATACGGCGAATGATCGAAAGTAAATTCCTAACAATTAGATTAAATAAATGAAAATGTTACATGCAATATAGTTCTTTTTATTTTTTATTACGGTTCACTTTACAAAAATAATTTCATTACAAAGGTTATTATAGTATTTGAACGGTACATAATCATTTAATAACTCTGCTTGAAGTTCAAGTTTCATCTTTATAAGAAGAGTTCACATGTTATATGAAATAATATTTATTATATTTTTACACAATAAATGTCAGAAAAATTTCAACATGAATACCAGAACGAAAGATACTTATACTTGGCGTGCTATTATTTTGTCTATGAATTTGGATTCTAACAATTTTTAATATTGATGGCAAAAAGTTGACGTTTATCTAAAGGTGTCAGAATAAGGATAGGTATTTTGAATTATTCGCCATTTTCGAACTACAATATTCTCAGCCACCTTATTTGATATATGTCTTCAAAACGCTTACAGGTTATTAAAAATGCCACGTTACACGTTAGTGTTACTCTTATTTATTGTAAAAGCCCGTTATAAAAACGGGAAGTTATTGGCAGAAACAATCAGAAAACTACTTACTCATATCGATAGGTTCAAAGTTCCATCTCGGTCCACTGCTGAAGAGTCGATTAAAAAATTGTACCGTACGTATTCCCTCAAAGAAGAAGATATTTCGCGTGTGCGTCAATTTTCCGGTCGGTCTGCACAAAACACCACTGCAGCGAGAGATAATGCACACTGATTAATCATAAAACATCGATACTCCATCGAGCACAATAACAATTAATATATAATCTCGCGATTCTCCACTTCGGATGTAGTCTAATTTGTTTTTATGTATAATTTAACATACTCAATAATATAATTTTATTAACTCATTCTCATGTAAAATCCTTTTCGTTACAGCAGGTCTACGTTAAAAGATCTGTTAAATCTTTCATTATTCTTCTTTTCAAGAATACGAAAAGAAGAATAATGAAAGATATTAAAAATATCGAATATTTAAAAAAAAAAAAAGTAGATTATTATGAACGAAAAATTTTTCTTCATGCTGTCTGTAATAATTTTCAAGTACTTTTCTTTTACTGAAAGCGGTAATACAGTTCGATAGCATAATATTTAATGCAGTGTTAAATAATTTTAAACACATTACTGTTATATAATATCCTAACTTAGATCAGAATTTTTTTTTTTTTAGCATACATAACGTTTTATTGGATTAAATGATTCAATATTTATAATTTTAAAAATTGTTTTCATCGGATAAGAAAATAAATAAACAAGAAACCAAATAAGTTTTTAACTTTAAAAGGATTTTTAAACGGTCTCCTTAGGAAAAAGTGTGATTTTAGACTGTATTAGGATATTAGAAAAAGTTCAATAGAATTTTTTTCCAGGAGTTTTAATCAATGCAAGTTAGGACAACAGCAATTTTCTGTAATCGGGAAAAAGTCGTTGTACTGGTTTGGTATATAGAAAATTGTGATTCAACGTAAATAATTAAAGTAAGCTGTTTTGACTGATATCCCTTTTGACATCGTTTAAGAAGAAAATGAGAAGTAGTAACATTCCTTAATTACGTTTATTTATTACGCAACGGATCTTTTGTAGATTAATAACATATAAAATGAAAAAATTACATTAGTAATTAAGACAAGTAATTACGCTGTATTTAAGCAATTAAAAGTACAATTTATACTAGTGATTTTTTATTGTTAAAAGAAGTTCTAGCTAATTTTTTTATACATAATATTTTAATAATCTAATCGACTACAATTATTTTTAGACATTTTTTATATTCTTAATAATTATTTCCAAAAATTCCGATCACAATTTTTGACCATTCATTAGAATTAGAATTTTTTTAACTAAATGAAAAACAAATTTTTAAACATGGAAATAATTAAATAGCAACACCAATAAATTATATTCATAAGATAAGAGAATAAAAGTCAGATAAAATAAACAGTAAATTTAACATTACAATGTATTCGTTTCTAAAAATGAACATAAAAGTACTGGATTTTGTATTCGTATCTTGAATATAAAAAGAAGCATTAAATATGTTATCATTCGTAGAAGTAAACTCGGTGCGGGAAATTCGGTTGTCTAGAACGTTGACCTCTAATACACTGGAATATTCTCTAGAATCGATTCAGAAAATACTTTTATAAATTGCCAATAGACTGTGGTATTGTTACCCCCAATCAACAACAGACAAGTTTAACAACGTTTGCAAATCAAAACTTTTCATTCTGTTTAAGGAGGATTTAAAAAAAGTACTATTTATGTTAAGTATCAGGATGAAAAACCTTTTAAAATTTTGTTATGAATCCTTTTTGAGTTGTTTGTAATCAAAGTTAACACAATTGCTGGTTAAATTTCACCAGAGTGCCTACAAAATGTGCATAGTTTTATACATGTGTATAATATAGGTTTAACATAGTTTTATACATATTTATAAAAAAAAAACAATCGTTAATTTTTTTTAAATTATATTTTAAAGAGACACCGGTAACAATTATAAAATGTAAAGATAGATGAATATCAAAATATTACGTTTCAACAAGAATCAGACTTCAATTACTGGTTTTCAATAATTGCTTGTTTTCAAAATGATGTGGCAGTAACCGATTAGTTGCTCTTAAAACTATTCCCAGTAGTAGAAACTGTGTTGTTTTAACTTCGACGAATAATCAATTCTTTTAATAGTTACTTGAGTTCACCAAAATAAACAACTATCAACTACGTAACCTAAAAACTAAAACCCATGTTAAAATTTGATAGAAAGAAATCCCGTAAAACTACTGTATCGCTAAACATTTTTGCGTTTTACTAATTTAAACTAAAGATTAAAATTTTTTTTTTTATATTTAAATTATGTTTGTTATTTGTATTACTTTTACGAGTAAAGGAAAACGAAAAACATTTCTCGTCAATAAAGAGGTAAAATATGTAAAGCCCGACATTTATAATTTATATTTTTTCCTCGGGGCCGGACCTGCTTTGATTTTGTTCACAGCCACAAAGGTAAAATCCGGGGAATTCACCCCTGTACTTCACTTATCATCTTTATACGGATAATACATCTCACCAAAATCTTCGACACCGCGATCTGCAGCATTATGTCCACGATGTTATACAGGGTAACCATATCGAATT
The DNA here is from genome assembly GCA_010016005.3 of Zanna intricata. Lineage (NCBI taxonomy): Eukaryota > Metazoa > Arthropoda > Insecta > Hemiptera > Fulgoridae > Zanna > Zanna intricata. The sequence goes on along the minus strand of JAAAKQ030071414.1, from coordinate 2,951 downwards.
TTCTTACCCGTGCTTCCCTGTGCCGCAAGAACCCGTAGCAATCAAATATCGTGTGTTCTGCGGTTTCCTTCCTTTATTTAAGATCGGTTTTTAGAAATTCACATGAAGATGATACACACCAGATATTAAGATGACATTTTCATTCGTTATCGAGAAATAAAAAAAAAAATAGTAAATCTCATTGTTACGCTACTTTAACCCTTTAAATTTGGAATTTCAAAAAAATCCTTTCTTAGTGTGCATTAGGAGTGTGCGTAAGGAGAACGTTTATACAAATACGTATTTATATATATAGACTACTATTAAATTCGCTTTGGTTGTTTAAACTTATAAGTAATTTATTTTCTTTTGTTTTACAACGTACATTCGGTTGTAATCTCAAAATGAATTATTAAAATATTATTTTTCGTTAAATAAATTATTGTACTACTAAATAATAAATTAATTAAATAAATATCAAAAATATAAATTAGAAATTACAAAGACAAAAACAAAAGAAATATACAGTATGTAAAGAAAGCAAAGCGAAGGAAGATCGGTTATTAAAAGTATTAGTATAATTAATTAATTAATTAATCTTGGTTTTACTTTTCGTACATAGTTTCGTAGTAAAGTTGAATCTAGGTGAAGAATAGTTGTTACAGTTACTCAGTGATAAAAGAAAAAATTTTAATTTTTTTAAACTTTGACATGAAGTAACAGAATTATTTTATCGTAATTAATAAATTGTATGTTTTCATATTAGAGAAGAGAAAAAAGACCCGGCTCCTCAAAAATCGAGTCAACAAAATCGAAAGCAAAAATAGATAACCGACCGCCCCTTAACTTGCCTTTTGATCAATCTAATTTTCACTAATAAATTTGTTCCGGAGGTTAAACAAAAAAAAAAAA
>JAAAKQ030071403.1:0-15420 GCA_010016005.3 Zanna intricata | reverse complement strand
ACCTGAGATTGTACAAGACTACACTTAATTCACATTCATACACATCATCCTTATTCATCCTCTGAAGTAATACCTTAACGGTAGTTCCGGAAACTAAAGAAATAAAAAAGAGGATACATAATGAAAGGAAAAGGTTTGATTAAACAAATGCTAAAAGAATAAATTAGTAGATATGAAGAAAAAAGAAAATGAAAAGAGTAAAAAAATCCAGAGGATCGAAAAGGAATGTGAGTTATTATAAACTAAAAAGCAGAGCTGAAAACGGAAGATGAGGATGGTGGACGAGGAAAAAGGAGCCTGTTTCAGAATAGATGTTACAATTTATAAGACATTATTATGATATAATATTCATTTTTGGCTAGAAGAAGGGACAAAACTGGTAAAATAATAAATTATATAAAGTTAATTGCTTGCTTTCATTAACAGATGTATTTTATACTTATATTTTCTTGTAGAAAGATCTTTTAGAAAAAATAATAATATAAGGATAACTCAAAATTAAAATATTTTTACAAATTTGTTCCTGTAAAGAATGAAAATCGTTATATATATATATATATATATATATATTTGTGTGTGTGTGTGTGTGTTTTACTTCCTTGTACAAAGTAAAAGAGTAAATTTGTGATCACAAAAAATTTCAGTTTTCAGATTTCAACGGAAATATCCATTTTGACTAGTTTCGGCGTGACGTTTATATGTAATAAATACATATGTATTTATTACATATATACTACATGTATTTAATACATATATACTAGATCGTGGATACCGGTGTTCTTTGGTGGTTGGGTTTCAATTAACCACACCTCTCAGGAGTGGTCGACCTGAGATTGTACAAGACTACACTTCATTCACATCATCCTCTAAAGTAGTACCTTACGGTAGCTCCGGAGGCTAAACAGATAAATAGAGAAATACATATGTATCGTCTCGGCCTTTCATCCGGAGGTCCCGGGTTCGAATCCCGGTCAAGCTTGGCATTTTTCACACGCGCTACAATTCATTTGTCTCATCCTCTGAAGATATACTTTTGTGGTTCCGGAGGTTAAACAAAAAACACATGTGTGTGTACGTATTTATCTCGCATAACTCAAAAACGATTAATAGGTAGGATGTTGAAATTTTTCGATTTAGGACTGTTGTAACATCTAGTTGTGCACCTACCTTTTTGATTGCAGTATACTTGACCAAAAATGTATTAAAAAAAGCTCAAAATCTAAAAAAATCTGGAAGTTGGACTTTTTCTTAACTGCAGTAATAAGCTCTCATTGAATAATTTTCAACGATATTTTTTTATAAGTGGTACTTATTTTCAGTGGTCCAGAGTTATAGCCAAATAAAATTTTAATTAATGAAATATTTTGATCTTACAAGGGGAAGGCACATCGGTTCGAATCAGATTTTTACCTCCTTTTAACTTTTTTTTAAAAATTAAATATATTGATTTATTAATAATTAACCTCTGATTGTAAAAAAAAATTTACGATAAATAGTAATTCAATAATATAAATAAAATATATATATATAAACAATATCAGATGTGGTTAATGAAACAAAATATTCTGTACTTTTCATTTTAAAATTATGTGGATTTGTAATTTAACAGGGTATAAGGAAGTATATGATAACTACGAGTTTAAGCAAATTATTCAAAAATGAATTTTAGATGGGTTCTTAAATCAATTAGTTTATTTTACAATTAATTCGATTATACTAAGAGCTGCTAAAGTGTATCTATATTTAAAAAAAATCTAATTTAAAATACAGTACCTTAAAAAACAAAAATATTAAAATTAAATTTTTCCTCTTAAACTATAGATTAATTTAGAAAAAATTTAAATAAAAAGAAACAGATTTCGTTAACATTAAAAATAATTAAAATCTTAAAACTATTAAATATTTTTTCTTTTTGTTTCCTTACATTTTTTATCAGATATATCTTCATCTACCTTAAAAGTTAGAAATACAATGTAAAAAATTAACATTTTTTAAATGTGAAGCTAATAAATATTTTTAATTTTTACAAATCTTTGGTTCCACCAGTTTCCATATATTAAAAAATTAGCTTTTAATTTGATTTTAAAGACGCCATATTTAAATAAATAAATAAATATATATATAAATGAGAAAGTTTGTCTGTTCGTTTGCAATAGGATCATATAACAGTTAACAGACCAATTGCTTTCAAATTTTCAGGATACATTCATGTTTACCCAGGGAATGTTTTAAAAGACATACATCGAGATTCCCTAGCTCCCATCGGGTGAAGTTGTGAATTAAAGTTATTTATTAAAGAAACAAACAAACAAACATTAATCCATGGCAACAGAAATATAATTAAGTAAAATGACTTATTCTTTTTTATTCAATGAATATCTGTAAAAATTTTATATTTACAGCACTACAGTTATTAATATTCTATCATTTGTAATTTAGTTTTTTCTCAAGTAGTTGTAAAATCTTTATAACTTCTTTTTCGTCGTTTTCTCTTCTCTTTTCTTTTTTTTTTTTTTTTTGTACATTACGTCCCCTTTCATTATTCATTTTTCTTCATCTTCCTTCCATGTATATTTCTTAATTATTTTCATTACAGTACGCTTTAATATCATAAACACATTATATATATTTCATACATATCTTTAAAAAATGCGAAATTTTCTCACAACCATGAGGATAACGAACTTATCAGATCAGGGTCCAAGGGATGCAACCCCCTGGCTAGATGGTCGGGCGAAAGAAGCTATCCCTGATCGGCTAATAAATGTATAAATAAATACAATATGAAACAAGTTCTAGTATAAATAATTTAGGGTTTTTCTTAAATTTTTATTTTTTTTTATTTTCATGAAAACTATTTTAAAATGTGCAACTTTCTGTTTTATTTTTCCAATTCTTTGGCTCCAGTATTATGATTGGTTCAAACACGGACTACGTGAAAACAAGCATCAAAACTTAATCTATATAAAATAAATAATAATGAACACATTCATTTTAATAAAATTTTGTATTGTTAAACAAATTAAATATGTCACTAAACTTATCAATTTTAAATTTATCACTAAAAATATTATGAAAAATATTTTTTCATTTAATTTTATTGTAAAAATTCGATAAAAAATTATCAAAATTTATACATTCTTGTAAATTTCTTTTAAAAGATAATAAACATTGATATTTTTTAAAATTTATCTCATTATGAAATTAATTTAATCAAAAACATGATAATTGCTAAAAAAAACCAATCGACTATAATAACATTATCGATTCTTGTACAAACGATTAGTTTAGATAACATCATAGTTCGAATTTAAATATTTTTGTGTTTTTTAAGTACACTTTTACATGTTAAAATTTAAATATACAAACTTTGATTTAAAATTTTTGTGAAAACAGCAAGAAATTACGTAAAATTTTAAACAAAAAACAAAATAAGAATTTCAATAATGACGAATTCTTAATGACAAATTTAGTGTATAAAGTGTAATAAAAATAATTGAATTTGGTATCTCAATATAAATAGTGTAGCTATATAGAAATATCGATTTGTTATATCGATATAACAAAAATTAAAAGTTTCGATAAATGTTTGAGATTTATCAAAATAATCGACAATCGTAATACATAACTTTGATCAATAAATCTTTATTCCTAACGTCCACGTTGTAATCTGTTCAACTAGTGAACAATAAGCAACCCTTCTCCTCATGATCATATGAGATGGGGATGATACATATGGTGTGCAAATGAGAGGTATAGTCTAGTACAGATTAAGGCCAACCATTGCTGAGTTTTGTTGTTAATTGAATCCCAACCCCTAAAATATATCGGTATCAATTTATTTGTTTATCTAACATTCAGATCAATTGAAATGAAAAAATGTTTTAATAGGATTTGAACCTTTGACTTCGAAAATTAACTGTTAAAGAAATGATTTTACGATGACAAGTTTACCATTAGAACTAGCCTGTTGGACAATCATTTAACAGCATACAAAAATAATTAATCATAAAAACTTAAGTTTAAACGGAGAGACATGCATTTTTTTGGGAAAATTATTTTATTAAATCTGCTTATAACATCTGAAAATCGATTTTAATGCAATTTATTTTGAGTTTAATATTTATTAAAGAACCAAATACTTAAAAGCAAATATGAAATTTATTAATCGTAGATTACAATATATAAAAGACAATTTTAATTGAACCTTTTTCAGATACTTCTCACGTTACAAGAAACTGTAATTTGAAAGAAATAGAGTCCAAGCCAACTAAATGCAATAATAAAAAATCTGATGTGAACACCACATGACTTCCTTGAATGCATGTTAAATTATATAGACATATTTTTTTCTGTATATTCATTTAAATTAATTTAATTTAAAAGTGAGATACGGTCCTTCAATTTTCTAATAAAGTGGACAGGTGGACAGTTTCACAATTGCTAAAATATTTGTTTTTATTGATATCAATTATTTTACAATTATTAATTCAACAATCCTTACCTGAAATATCAAGATCAGAGTAAAAGTCCCTTAATTACTCTTTAAATAAATATGAGTCTTATATCTACCTAACGCTATGTATTTTTAAGTTATCAACAAAATTAAAACAAAAACGAAACAGTAGAGAATTCTAAATTTTATAGCGATATTTATCATCAAGTAAACTGAAAAATATGCTTAAATGAAATATAATACGATTCTAATAATCATCATTTTCAATTAATATTGAATAATCAGATGTTTCACTAACTCTGATGTGGACACATATGACTTCCTTATACACCTATTAAATTACATATATACATTTTTAAAAGCATATAAAATTTTATTTCACTAATTACTTATGATTTTTTTTTCATATATATGTATATATATATATATTTTTTTAATTGTTATTATTTTTACAATCAAAGATTAATAATTATTAATAAATTAATATATTTAAATGAAAAAAAAAAAAAAAGTAGGAAATGAAGTCTGATTCGAACCGATGTGCCTTCCAAGAACCAAATATTTCATAAATTCAAATGTTATTTGGATATAACTTTAGAATTAGTGAAAATAAATACTACTTATGATATATCGCTGAAAAGCTCTCATAGAGGGCTTACCACTGCAGTTAAGAAAAAGTACAAAATGCAATTTTTTTTTTTTTTTTTTTTTTTTTAAATTAGAGCTTTTTATAGACACTTTTGGTTCAGTCACATTGCAATTAAAAGAGGAGATGGACAATTAGATGTTACAACAATCCTAAATCCAAAATTTCAACATTTTATGGCTAATCGTTTTTGAGTTATGCGAGATAAGTACGTACATATAGACGTCATGCCGAAACTAGTCAAAATATATTCAGGGATGGTCAAAATATATATTTCCATTGAAATCTGAAATTTTTTGCGATTAAAATACTTCCTTATATGTAAAAGGAAGTTTAAAATAAATATATAGAAACAGTTCTCAGAATCCTAAATCATTAAAAATCAAAAATGTATTTTTTGTTTCAAAAATGTTAAATAATAACAATAAATATGCTTTTACCACGTAATATGAAATTAAAAGTTACAATTAATAAGCAAAAAGAATGAATGGAAATTGGATAATTAATATTATCATTTTTATGCAATTAAAAGTATTCATTAATTTAAATTTTTTTCAGGTTTATGTGAACAAACAAACAAAAAAAATCCTAATTAGTCGTTATTTATACGAATTATTTATCATTTATCACTTACTTATTGCTTAATATTATTATTCCTTTCTCTTTTCTTTACGTTAATTACTTTCCCAGAAATCTTTGCTTGTATAAAAGTTTTACGAATATCAGAAACTTTTACATAACTTCTTCATACTTTCTGACAAAGCTGAAATACCTGCGTTAGTGCTTAATATGGAAAAAAGAAATTAATATAATATTAAGTTCATGATAATTTGCCGAACTCCGTGGCGAGAGTGGTACCGTCTCGGCCATTCATCCAGAGGTCCCGGGTTCGAATCCCGATCAAGCATGTCATTTTCACACACGTTAAAAATCATTCATTTCATTCTCTGAAGACAATATATAACGGTATTTCCGGAGGTTAAAAAAAAAGTTCATGATAATTAGTATTTATAAATACTTGATTTTTCAAGCTTAAATTCTTCTACTGTGATTAAATTTTCGAAACTATTTCATCTCTTTCTTTCTTATCTTTTTTATTATTTTAAAATTTTTAAGATTTTTAAAATAAGAAATCTGCTTTTTTTTAAAAAAAAATAAAAGATAAAATGGAAAAAAAAATTATTGTTCTCTAAAATGCTTAAATTTCAGTAAATGATTTAAATATTTTTTCTTTATATTTTATAATATTTTTATAGATAAATAAAATAACTTCAATTAGTAATTTCAATCTAATTATTAACTTCAAAAATTGATTTAATATTAAAAGCTACCCCTTATAAATATATAAATAGTTTTTAAATCAATTATAAAGTATTTTATCAGTATATACAAAAAAACTTCGTCGATTCTTTCTTCGTTTCTAGGGTTTTTTTTTAAATCTAAATTTTGAAAGAACTTTTCAAATAGTTTCTTATACCACATTATTAAAATATGAAATTAATGAAAGAAATTTTCAAAATGTTTAAAATTAAATTATCTCCGTTTTTATTTTATTACACTATCTAGGAATAAAATATATAAATTACCATTTAAATATCTTTAAAATACGATAAAATTTATAAAAAGAGACATGTAAATCATAATTATTAGTGTTAAAAAATTTATTAGAGAATTCTAGAAAATTAATTGATAAGATAATCATCTGCTTAAATTTAGATTCTATAGATTGTTGACACATTTTTCGTTTTTGTTTACATCAATTGGTAGTTAGAAAAAAAATGGGGTTATTTTTTTATATAATTTAATCGACATTACTAAACATTATACATTCAAACAATAATCGAATTAATATTAATTACGATAATTTTTATTGATATATATATATATACTCCTATCTCATTAACCACCATTTAATGTGATTAAACTTTGATATTATTTTTTTTATATTAAAAACTTTAAAAGCGTTCGTTTTCTTTATTTGAAACCAAACATTTTAGATTTGAATGATTTTTTTTTAATGTAAATTTCTTAGATTTTAAAATTATAGAAAAAAAAACTCTAAAAGGAAATACATAAATTGAAATGTATTTCTATCACCAAAATATTATATTTCAAATAAATAAATTTTATTTCACATTTAAATTAAATTTTTTATTTCAAATAAATTTTATAATAAAAGGAAATGAAGAATTGAATACAGTATATTATTTTTATTTTTAGAATCTTTTTTTTTTATATTTATTGTTTTAATTTAGCGTCAATAAACGATATAATATTTTGAAATAAATAATATATTTTCTATAGTGTGTTTTTTACTCTTATTTCTTGTGTTATGACTGTAATTTAAATACTGATTCTGAATGTAACAAAAATTCTCATAAATAAGTTTAAAAAACATTCATCTAATTTATTACAGTAAACTTAGTGGATATAAAACACAGCCGTAATTTAAATGTAATATAGTTGCATCAACAATTAAAGCCATTAGCGACTTATCAGTGAAATTAATTGTACCGGCAAATGTGTAGTCTTGAACAAAACTCAGGCTGACCATTCCTAAGATGTGCAGTTAATTTACATCCAATTACAAAGAACACAAATATTCACGATCTAATATTCAATTTCGAATAAAAACTACCCCTTTTTTAGAATTTGAACCTGAGAACATTCCATTTCAAAATCATCTGGCGGATTAATTATGTGTGTATATATATATATTTTTTTTTTTCCTTCCATATTTTTAAACTAAATGAAATACAAAATTTTTACATTACATGACGTTTTCAATTTGATAAAAAGGTAAAGAATAAAGACGTCAATTTAAATTAGATAAAAAAGGTAATTTTTTTTACGAAGTTACCCTAAAAATTATTCAGTGTGTACATAATATAATACGCAATAAAACGAGACCGTAATGAACTATATTTATTCATTATCAACCAGTGTGTAAACCATTTTCTTTAAAAAACGAATACACTATTTGTTAGTTATAAACATAAATCTTTGACATATTTAACCCAAGATAGAATTTATCAACGGTTACACTAAAAAATTAATAATTAACATTGTTTTTTTTAATGTACAATTAAATAAGTTTTCTGGTTTGTTATACAGTAAATTTATTTTAAAATCATTTAAATTGTATTTCATTACTAAATAATATTATTTCATTTCTAATTTACATATGCAAGGGTAGATTATAAATCTATGTGATTTTTTATAGTAAGTTAAAAAAATCAATTCTCTGATTTTTGAAAAGATAAATTATTTATTGAATCATATCTTTCTAAAGCTACTACCTAAGGAAAAACCAAAAATCTAATAAAATTAATTTAAAGAAGTGTTCATAACCAAACTTTTTTTTTATAAGAGAAAAATACAAATATTTATTTAAAGAATTACTTTTATTATTTTGTTCCAATAAATGATTTAGGTTACTAAATATTTAATTATTTATTAATAAAACATAAAAACATAACATAAAAGCATAAAAAACATAAAAACATGTTATAAAGAAAGATAACATTTATCTTTTCTTCTTTTTTTTATAGAGTAAAACCACACAAATTTACAAGACTCAGAATAACATCTTTATTACAAAATATATAAAAAAGGATGATAAAAGATTTAATTTTTAAATTCAGTTTAAATATCAATGATATATCGTGTTTTAAAAATTAAAAGGTATTATAATGGACGATACTATATTTTATTTTAAGGTAAAAGTTATAATAACTTTACCTGCATCTGATCTAAAAATTACATAAATTTAAAAATATATTTTCGTTAATTAACTAAGTAGTTTATAACTTCATTATTAACAAGATATTTTATTTGAATTCAGAATTTTAATAGAAATAATTTACCTTAAATGATTGATAAAAACATACTAATTGCAATATGAATATAGATCCGGAAAATTTTACGTAGGATTATTCAGTACCAATTTTTCTCTGCAATTTTAAGAAACTATATTTATGGTGTATAATTATATATAATCTCAAAACATCTAAACTGATTTTCATTAAATAAATATCAAATTATTTAATTAATTTCATTAATGAAAATTAGAAGTAAATACAAATTTGATGAAAATCAAAGAGGAAATTATATACACAATTTTTTTACATGCAAAAAATGAAAAAAAAGGAGGAAAAACTTTTGTTACATGAATCCTTAATAATATTATGCATAAAATTTAGTTGTAATTAACAATTAGATATAATATAAACATTTAGTTTAGTTAAGCATTTAGTTTAATTTATTAAAATTTATAGCTCTCCTAAATTCTATAGAGAAATAATTTGGTTCGAAAATGGAAAAAAACAAATGGAAAAAAGTTCATATATATAAAGAGAGTTATTTGTTAAAGAGTTAAATAATTTTACATTTAAAAAAATAAATAAATAAAGGTATTTGGTTATTATAAATAACTAAAACAAGGAAAGAAAAAAAATAATAAAACTTAAAAGTAGAAATTTTTAAAATATTATTTCGTATTTGTGAAACCTTTAAAATGATTTTCGGGCTATAGAATTTCGTTATCATAAATCAAATGATTTCTTTATTTCCTTCTGTGATATCAATAAAATTATTTTTTAATACTTTTTATGTAATTTACAATAAAAATCAACAACAATGAAACCTTTTTCTTTTTTTTTTTTAATTGTAATGATTATTGTTACTTTCTAACACTTCATCACTTAAAAATAATCATAATAAAATTAGGTTCATAATTTAACAGTTTAGAAAAACATTTATAATTATTTATCAATTAAAAACCTTATGCCCTATTATTACAGACTGAATAGATATACATTATTCTTTATCTTTTTTTTAAAGATAAAAATGAGTAATAAATTAATGTATCACATAAAAAATGGTTAATCAGACGGGTTTGAACCTAGAATTTATCTATTTTTTTTTTTTTAACTTCTATTAAATAAAGCTAAATATGAAGAAACCTTATGCCCAATTATTACAGCCTGAATAGATATACATTATTCTTTTTCTTTTTTTAAAGATAATAATGAGTAATAAATTAATGTATCACATGAAAAAATGGTTAATCAGACTGGGGTTTGAACCTAGAATTTATCTATTTTTTTTTTTAACTCTATCAAATAAAGCTAAATAAGAAGAAACCTTATGCCCAATTGTTACAGCTTGATTAGATATACATTATCCTTCTTTTTTTTTTAAAGATAAAAATTAGTAATAAATTAATGTATCACATGAAAAAATGCTTTAATCAGACTGGGGTTTGAACCTAGTATTTATCTATTTTTTTTTTTTTTTTTTTTTTTTTTTTTTTTTAACTTCTGTCAAATAAAGCTAAATATGAAGCAATATTATAAAAACTAAAATAGTTATGTTATAAAATAAAAATTCTAGGATCAATGAAATGAAAAAAAAAAAAAAGAAAAGAAAAATACATTTGTATATAAAGATAACATTATTGAACGAAGATTCATTCTTAAAAAAAATACTAGACATATATATATATACATACAAGAATACACACAGTTTATAAAATTCCGATCTAAAGGAAAAAGGAGATTTATGATATGTTATCGATTTGTCACTAAAATAAAATGGACTTTACTTTCTTTTATATATATATATATTAACTAATGTTGATTTAAACTACATATATATGAATCATTATGTTGGTTTTATCATGGTAAACTATATAACATTGAGCTCTGTTTCTCCTTTAAATTGTGTATTATTATTATTATTATTATCTATCTCATGATTAATAATTTCCGGTTACTTTTTACTTAGTTTTTTTTTTTTTCACTTTTAATATATATTTATATATATTTTGAAAACTTACATAATAAAAATTAATATTTTAAATAATAAGAAATCTATATGGAATATAATACAACGTAAAATGTATATTAAGAATGTATATAAAATCTCTAATATTATATTTTACGTACTAGCAAAGACCATTCAAAATATATATAGTTTTTTAAATTATTATTTTATTATGTTTTTAAATAAAATTATTACGATTAATTTTACATTAAAATATTATTAAATTCTGTAATCTAAAATTATAAAATAAATGAATTCATTCTATTGACGTGTATCGGATGTTCATTATCTAATTATATATAATAATAAATACAAATAAAAACATTTTTATTTATGATAATTAAAAAAAAATAATAATAAACATGAGTAAAAAAAAGATTAAAATTGATATTTTAATTAACACACACACACACATATATATATATATATATATATATATTTGTGACGAAGTTATCTGAAATTGGTATGATTTTCCCAAATAAATTAAAGATAAAATTTAAAAATTATTTTTTTGTTTGTTTTCTTTTAATAGAAGGAAAAATTTATTTTATTATTTTTTATTTAAATATTTACTTAAAATTTAAAGTGATATGCCAAAAATTGGCATACGTAATTTTTTTTTTTTTTACAGTAGAAAAAATGTTAAATAATCTAGTTGGATCATAAAAATTATAATCAAATAATTTTTAATTAGTTTTACAATTTGAAAATATTTTAAAGGAATAGTTTGATTTTTTTTAAGGAATGTTATTTGATATTTATTTTCCTGATTATTTTAATTATATATATATATATATACATTTCTTTTGTAATTTAAAAAAAGCAAAAGTTAAACAAAAAATAACTGAAAAAATTTTTTTTTTAATATTTTTTCAATTAAAAAATAAAATAAAAAATCAGTAATTTTTTAAAAGTCTGATAAAATTTAAGTTTATAATAATGACTGATCCATCATAAAGTATAAAATAAAATTTTATAGTGGGAAAAAAAAATTATTTAAAAGCATAAGATTTTTTATAATAATTTTATCGAAAATTAATTAACAATTAAAATTAATAAAAATTATTTTTGCAATTTTTAAATTATTTAAAAATTTTATTTTTTAATTTATTCTGTAAATATCGATAATTTATTCAATTTTCGAAAATTATTTATTTTTAAAAATTGTATTTTTTTTTTTACTTTAAAAGTAAAATAATACAAACAAATACATTTTTATTTTATTCATAAATCAAATTTAAAAATTAAAAACATCTAAAATATAACCTCAATTATTTTAATTATATTTATTTTGTGACGTAATTAATTTCATATTTTAAATTACATTATTAAAGTTTGAATTTAAATAAATTTTATTAATTTTAAAATAAATATTTTTAATAATAAAATAATATAAAACAAAAATTAAATATTTTAAAATTTAAATGGATTTAAAAAATTGCAAAAATTTAAATAAGATGAACAAAGTCGAAAACTTAACACTTGCCACGCAGATACGTCGCGACAAGAGATGCAAGCAGATCTGAGGTCAAAATGGCTGCCGCGACAAAATGGCCGTTCACTCTCCCCGCCTGCAAGCGCAAGGTCTTACTAAACTTCGACTTAACTTCGCATTTTTTAGCGCGATTCAACACAAAAAAATTCACACTAGAGTTTTATTTAATATTAAAATACAATATTTTAAAAAAAAATTATTAATATTATAATATATAATAACAAATAGAGGCAAATATTAAATATAAAAAATTTAATTATTTTTTAAAAAATTTTCTTACAACCCAACTTGATATTATATACGCAAATATACAATTTTAATATAAAACTATGAACATAAATATTACAAAAATTAATAAAATAATTTTTATATTAGTCCTATAACATGTTTTAAGAAAAAATGTAATAAAATTATTCACTTTCTGATGAATAAAAAATTTCATAACTTTTTACGCTTTTTAAATTATAAAATCCAAAAATTTGTAATTTTTTAAAAATTATTATTATTATAAACCAACGTTACAATGAAGAGAAAAAATTTTTTTTTTAAAGAATTGCTTTTATTAATACATTACATTCAAATATTCTGTACAATTAACATGTTATAATGTTAAAGGGATAAAAAAAAATTTATATAATAAATAAATAAATACATCAATTACTATTTTAATTTAAAAATAATAAAACAAAAATACAAAAGAAAAAATTATTCAAAAAAATAAGAAGATAAAAAATATAAAAAATTCTGGCTAAGTAAAAACTAATTATAATCAAATATTTTAAAATAATTTCAATACATTTAAAAAAAGAAAAACAAAAAAATTATAAAATGTAAATAAAATTGATAGAAAGGTTTCACAAATAAGTTTACTAAGGATGGTCTAATTTTTTTTAAAAATATAGTTACGTAATCATTTAAAGGACCTTTCAATTTTAAACGTAAAAGAGTTTAAAAATTAAATGTCCTCTTTATACTATATATTTAATGTAGTTATTTATTTAATTTTAAATTTATGTATTCTTATTTTCATGTGATTTTTATAATACAAATTTAAAAAATAAAAATATATTAAGTTACTGAAAACGTAATTTATCTTCTATTTGTAGTTACGTAAAAATTTATATTTTCACGAATATTTTTAATGAAATATTTTTTTCTGAAATTATATATTTTGAAAATTTTGAGATTACATATCTTTAAAAAACAGCTGACTGCATATAATAACTGTAGTTTCATATTTTTTAAACTTAAAAACAAAGTATTGTTTTAAAACATAGGTTGATCTCATATTTTATCATTTGTTGAAAAAGTTACGTATTGTCTATTTTGATATGTTCTATTCTGATGGACATAACTAAAAAATTTATCGGGAGAGAAACTGATTTTATAACTACAACATATCTTATTGTATGAGTTGTGAGCATGTTTTATCTGATGTTACATTTTTAAACTAAAGTATTCCGCTATAGAAACAACGGTAATATCAATTTTTAGGGATGGGAAAAAAGAAAATACAAAACTTTTGGGAATTACGATTAGTGTAAAAACCAATTACTATAAAAATTAACTTATTATCAAATATATTTAATCAGTAATATTTATAAATCTATGGAAAACAATCTAATAAAAATATAATATTATAATAAATACAATATTGCAACAATTAGGTTTTCACTTCTAACAAGTTGAGCTTCTATCAGGATGAAAAATGTTGGATTTATTTTTTTATGAACCGATACAAGTTTGATAGAAATACGGGAATGTTTAAAAACATTTAATATTTCAACAGAAAAAAAATTCTAGCTGAATTTGGCAAAGGACTAAAAATCTCCTTTGACTTAGAGAAAGATATATCTAAACTAGAAATTAAACAATTAAACATGATAAAATACATAACAGAGATCTTTTCAGAACAAAAAAAAAAAAACTTTAAGAATTTCAGAATGAAACAATAACAAGAAGTAAAAAAAATAAAATTAAAATGAACAAACATGAAGAAACACAACAAAAGGACGAAAATCTATTGGGGAAATGAAAAAAAAAAAAACGTATAAAGTGAATAGTTTTGTTATGCATAGTCCATTCAAATAATTACAAAAAAAAAAAAAAAAAAAAAAAAAAATGGAAAATTCAATTTAATTTTTCAGTAAGGTCCATCAGAACAAAACATATAAAAATAGACAATATATATATATTTTTTTTTCAAAAAATGATATCTGAGAATAACGTAGTGTTTCAAAACAATTTTTTGCTTTTAAGTTTAAAAAACATGGATCAAAAAAAAATTCAGATTCAAAATCGCACGGTTTTCAGATGGTAGGAATGATAACTAAAATAAAAATTATTCATGATGTATAATTGTATAATATTTATACTTATATTAAGAAGATTTTCAAAATATATTTTATTAAAAGTACATTATTTTATTACAAAGTTATCTTTTTTTTTTTTTAAATTATAAAAAAAGATAACTATACAAACTAAGAGACATATATAACTAGTTTATAAAAAATACTGTCTAATAAACAAATGCTTAAATATATCACATTCTTAAGAAAATGACAATAAAATTCTTAAAGTTAAAAGAAAATCAGGTCAATAAAAAATATATATCGACATATTAACTTTTCAAAAAACATGTCAATATTTGGTATATAAAGCAAAAAAAAAATTTAACTACATCTCTCTGTTATTCACATCATTTCAAAAAGGTAAACACTCACAGAAAAAAAAGGAATTTATTGATTATTTTTTGAAATGTGAATCTCATTTTTATTTATTTATTTTTTTTTTTTTTTACTTTTAGAAATAATTTTTTCTATAAAATTAAAACACAACACACCAAGAATAAATTTATTTATTTTAAAAATCAATTTTATAATTCATGAAATAATATTCTAAATTATAAGTATTGTGCTTGTTTTTGTTTAACCTCCGGAAACACAATTAAGTATATCTTCAGAGGGATGAGATGAATGAATTGTAGCGTGTGTGAAA